>JBAMBO010002140.1:0-253486 GCA_037044535.1 Lordiphosa magnipectinata | reverse complement strand
ACGTTAAATCAATTAGTCTTTTCACAGTTCCCATATAAATTTTCAGTGGGAATCTAGTTTTCCTCCCATAAATTGATGTATGTATTTTCGTCTAAAACGGGCTGTAATTTTGCCAAATAAACTGATATAAATGTCATAAAAATTACATAACTAGATCATAAGTTTGGCTTTATGCTCAAATAGCTAAAATATTAATCCAATAAACGTGCTATGGGATGATTTATTTTGAAAAAAATGCCATAAATCGAGAGTAGTCTGCTGTGCTTATATAGCACTTTTGACTTTTTAAAGATGCATTGATATGTGCTCTGTCGAGCTAATTTAGCTAAAACGAAACCAGTTTTGGAATCAGTGAACATAAGCTTATCATAGTTTTAAATCAACAGGTCTGCGCCTCACAAAGTTGGTCATTTTGTTGGCTTTTTAACTTTAAAATTTAAGCTTATTCGGGGTGGCCTGGAAATCTCTAGAGATTTTCGTATAAACGATTGCACTTCGAACTAAAATTCGACTATTTTATTTGAGAAAAGACAAGAATAAGGCGGGCAACTAGATCATTTGTAGGGAAAAGTAAGTAATGGTTCTAATGCGGTATTTTCGATTCCAAAAAGGTTGGCTCTCTTAAAAAAAATGCAAAATATCCCTCCTGGTTCCGTTTTCGACTTTATCCATGCAGTTTTTATCAACTTTTTGACCACTGTGCCTGAGCATTTTGTACTTAGCGGTTACAAGTGTATGTAGTACACATGTGCATACATACATACATACATAGACACTTTTTAGTCGGCGCCTAGCACATTGCAACAACTGTGCTTAGCTAGAGTGTTGAATTTGATAAACAAATACTAATTTTTTTTTTCTTCTTCTTTTAACTTAAGCAATTAGTGGGAATCTGTTCGTGCAACTGCTCGTTGCTCGTGTTACATGGAGCGATTTGTGGGAAATTCTATTGAAGCCATCGGAGGCCAAGGGAAAACATAAAGTTGCAACAACAGCACGCGGCTCGCCTCTTACACAAACACACACTCGCATAAAATGTTGGGCGTTTCCACGTGAGGTTATGTTTGGCCCAAAAAATATAAAAAAAAAAGAGAGAAGATGAAGAAAAGTTGACGTTAAGTGCCTAACTGTACACTGCAAATATGCAAGTGTGTCTGTCCGACCGACCGACAGACTGTCTGTGGGGGTGTGTGTGTGTGTGAGCGTGGGTGGAATGAGAATTCACAGTAATTCAAACACACACACAAAAATTCAAATTAAATTGCAACGAGCAAAGCGAGGAGATTGATTCTAATGCCACTTACCGCTCCAGCGTATAACGCACCAGCATAACAACAGCTGCCAGCGGTATGGGCCAGATCAGGTCCTTGTAATTCGCATGCACCACATCTGGTCGCGAGCCGGGTGCTATGTCCTCCCATGTTGTATTTGGCGGCAGCCAAATGTGCGTGCTCCAGAATGCATTGGTGAATTTATTGATTAGGTCCATGTTTTGGCCACTGCCCTCGGCTTGGGTTCGGTTACTGTTGCTGTTGCCGTTGTGGTTGATTCCGTTTCTGATGCGGTTTACTTAGTTTTTGCTCAGTTTTTTGGTTTCCAAACTGTTCCCTTCGCCCCGGAACACTGCGGAGTAGCTGGTGTTGTAGGCCTTGTGTTTAATGTTTTTAGTTGTCATAAATAATATTCATTTGATTTTGCTCTCTCTCTGGCTGGATAGTTTTGGTTGTGGTTGTGTTGGGAAGTGTGGGCAGCACAACAGACACAGCAACAACAACAGGAACACACACACGCACACACACGCTTTGCGAAAAACGAACCGCCGAAAATGTTGTTTGATTTGTTTGTTAAATTAAGGCAAAAAAAAATACACTTGGAATTTTCAGAGCAGAGAATTTTAATTATTTTAATTGTTTTTTTATATCTATTTTCTCTGTGTGATTGCTGTTGCTGGCTGGTGTTGCTCTGGCTTAGTAACTTAACGACGAAAAAAAAATTACAAATACTAATATTAATAACTATACGTATGTTTTAGTTTATTGTTAAACTATGACTGCAAAAGCATTCCATTTCCATGAGATGAAACGGGAAAAGTGGCGGGGAATTTTTTTAATGGAAGAAATTGCAGGGAAATGGCGCTAGGGATGGGAAAAGGTAAAGGGGAAATTTGTGCCTATCGATAGATATATAGCGGGAAAATTAAAGAAGGTAATTTTAATTCGCACATTGACCAACACTGCAGCGAAATTGTATAATGCTTCTTCTTTAGGTTTTTTTTTATTGTGACACTGCAAGCAACATTTATTGTGTATTACTTTTAGTTAAAGTCTATAGTTTAATTATTTAATTTATTACAATGGCTGAGTTTCTGGACTCCGAAGCCGAGGAATCGGAGGTAAGGTCACTTCTGGTGGTTTTATGCCTCATTTTTGCATTTTGCATGCTTGCGCGTTATAGGCGCGTGTGTGTATGTATGTGTGTGTGTTGCATATATTGCATTCTTTTTTGTGTTCTTTATTTGCAGGAGGAGGAGGAATTGGAAGTGCACGAGCGCAAAAAACTAAAGAAGTTAAAAGCCGCCGTATCGGACAGCAGCGAAGAAGAGGAAGGTGTGTGTGTGTGTGTGACAAATATTGTGAAATATGTATCCTCCCCCCCTTCCCCCACCCATCCCATGCCACTCTTACACTCTCTCTCTCTTTTTGTCATCCCCCCGCACTTAGACAGCGCGCCACAAATGATCTGAATCAATGGAGACCGACAAAAGCAGAGAGCAAAACACACTGCAAATTTGTTATTGTTTTGCACCTGCACCATGCAGTCTATTTCGTTCGTCTTTTGTTTATTACTCACTTTGAGGTTATGTCTTGTGTTTGTGTATGTGGACAGACAGTTATTTTACCCGCCACTATTAAAGAAAGTTTCGAGTTTTTAGTTTACTTTTTGTGATGTTCTTCTGTGGGGATATGGGTAGCACTTTTTGATTGCGGGAGATTTAAAATTCCTGTTGCCCTAATGCTTAAGTGCTGCCCAGCTGCCCGTGTAGCAGTTGGGGGGGACCTACATTCCAAGTGCTGCCCATCCTCTGGTGTAGCAGTTGAGTAGCCCGCCTTTTTTTTCCATTATCATTTCATTTCATTGGAATTTGACAGCTGACTCCAACCTCGTTCTCTCTTCTTCTACCTTTTCCATTTTGAAATCATGAAGCCCAGAAAGTCCCGTCGCCTTAACTCCAAAAAGAGTACAAATATCCCAAATCTTCCATATCATCAATTATGTTTATCAATTTTCCAGATGATGAAGAACGTTTACGCGAGGAGCTTAAAGATTTGATCGATGACAATCCCATTGAGGAGGATGATGCCAGCGAGAATGATTCGGACACGGGCAGCGGGGGCGACGAAGATGGTGGCAGTGGCAAGAAGCGTAAAAAGCACGAGGATGATGATTTGGATGATCGATTGGAGGATGATGATTATGATTTGATTGAAGAGAATTTGGGCGTAAAGGTGGAGAGACGCGTAAGTGTGATACTTAGTTGGAGCATGGGCTGGTTGGCAAACCTAATCTTTATCACTTGCAGAAACGTTTCAAACGCCTGAGACGTATCCATGACAACGAAAGCGATGGCGAGGAGCAACATGTGGATGAGGGATTGGCACGTGAACAAATCGCTGAGCAATTATTCGACGAGAATGATGAGGTGAATATGCAAATAGAGAGAAAACAAAGAGAGTACCGCTAATATGACATCTCCTCCTGTGCCTACAGAGCGTTGAACGTCGCAGTGAACGGAGTCCTCGTGGCGAGGCGGATGCCTTTGATGAGGAGGATTCTGAATCAGATGCGGATGATTTCATTGTGGATGATAATGGTCGTCCCATAGCTGAAAAAAAGAAGAAACGTCGTCCCATGTTCACAGATGCGTGAGTATCTAACGCAAATAACTAAATCTTCGGCCCTCTCATTCCTCTCACATCAAAAGAAAATGAACGGCTTTATAAAAGCAGCAGCCTCCCATTGGCATACAAACTTTCTAAAAGCCCCCAAGCAACACACACTGTGTTTTTGTGTGAGTGAAAAAGTAACTGTAAATTCTGTATGTGACTTGCACAAAAGCTATTATGACAGCTCAACATCAGACGGAAGTCGAATACATATCCAATCTAGAAAAATTGTGAGCCTAATAGGCTAATCACACTGAGCACATCTAACATGCAACATCCTGAGTCATAAATGTTTACCATGGCGGAATTTTTTAACTTCGTAGCATGTTCCTATTAGACAACGACCCTCTTAAACATTTTGACAAATCAAAAGCTTAAAAATGTTGGCTTAAAAAGGTATTTAAGCATTTAAGTCAGAGCAAACGCAGGATGTTCGATGTTGGAGCAACATCTTGAAGCTAAATGTTTCTATTCCACACGCTCCTCCATACCATATTGATAACCATATTGATAAAATGCGACAAAATAATGATAGTTAATTAAAGAGGTGCGCAGATCTTTCCATTTTCTACGCAGAGTACCCAATTGACATTAATAGCAATGCCTATATACCAAAACTACCAAGATCTGATGCTGATTAAGACATAAGAAATCGCAAAATATGTAACAAAACACCCAAATAGTCTACCTTCGGGAAAAGGCCGAAGCATAACTGCCTTTCAATAACCACCATAAGATTTTTAAACCTGATCTCAGGCATGTTCTCAATTCCATTACTTTTTGAAAGGGAAATCAAACGCAATTCCGATTCGGTTTTGTTTTTGTGTTCTCAATTCTGAATAATATGGCTCCCTTTTTACTTTTTGCAAGATTGGCACTAGATCCGGTACCCCCCATTTCGCTTTACATATGTACACGAGGCGAACGCCTATCGAAGCTGAGGCCAAGAGAATAAACAGGCCTTCAGTCGCTGGCTAGCCTTCAATGCGGTTAGATCGAAGCTAGTTCACGAGGCTTTATTTTCGCACACCAATGCACTCTCACTTTTTGGCCTTTGGTTTTCGTTGACCAACGCTGCACTAGATACATAAGAGAGAATCCAGTCAAAGGTACAGTCAAAGATGAGAGAGGCTGACTTTTTGGTTACACTTTTCGTTTTGGCTGGACAATTCCAAATTCTGGACGCATTTAACAAAAAAATTCCTTGTAAATCAATTAAACTTATCCTCATCGTAGTCGATGATATTAAGTTTCGATAGTTCCAATAGAATAGAAAAATTTGATTAAAACTTTTGTCCATTGTCCTTCTCCCGAACTTCTGCCAACACCAACATTCTAAATTAACATGTAATCAAATATACAAATATGACAAGTTCAATGAACTAAAATTTTACTCTTACCTTATTACAATATGAAGTTTCTCGAAATGTGCAACATTAACAACAATCGATGGTTGGCCAAATACACAAACATCGATAGTATCGATAGAGCCCTCGATGCTTTCACTAAACTAATAGGTACTACATGTCCTACATATCATAGTTCCCTCTAATTCCACCTCCTTACAAAAAGGAACAAGCCAGTGAACAACTGAAACAAGAGCGTAATTTGATTTACTCACCAAAAAGTAAGCGACTGAAATGTGCTAGTTTCAAATTTGGTGGATCTAGCTTTCAAAGACTGAGATTGTTGCCTAGATCGGATCGAACTTACCCAGCGGCGCAGAGCTAAATGTGTTTCGTCGATAGTATGCATTACGCCTGACGAAAATGTAATGCATTACAATCGCTGCTTTTCGTTAGAGAGATTGTAATCGAGAACAAACCGAAACAACGTGCCACACACTTTCACTTTTGTGCCTTCCCCCCCCTCATCCATAAGCGTTTTTTTTTAACATTTCTTCTATTTTCTCCATTAGTATTTGTATGCAGTACAAATGTGTAAAGCAGGGCATCCACACACAAATTTGTTCGATGAACAAATTTGTCAAACAAGAATTCATTTGCCCACTAACCAGGCGAACATTTCTCACGAACATCATTTGCTTGAAAATCTCAACGAGTAAACATTAAAATATGGCAGCAAAAACTAACACAATCATGGCCTAGATGGTGATACAAATTTTAGCTTAAAGAATTATTTCATCATTTTGGGGGCATTCAATAAATTCCAGCCACAATTTGTTGCTCACTCTACAAATATTTTTGACAAATGATGTTCGTGCACTTGTTCCCATCCATTGAAGAACATGTTCACACGAACACACGCAAGATAGAAACGTTTCTATTCTCTGCGAACAAAAAGTCAAACACAAAATTCTGTCACGAACACCTCCACTAACGATGAACATTTCGTCGAGCACAACACATTGAATTTGGCTTAGTTGTTAGTTTATTTTAGTGTACTTATACCCTTTACTTCAATCACATTCTCCAAAAGTGAATTTTCCTTGTTCCACTGACGAATGTTGTTCACGGCCACACTAACGTACAATTGTAAATCAAAGTTCGCCGTCCACATGTCAAGCAGCATGCCCTCCTGGTAGTCCCAGCACGATAAAGGTAGTTTGCGGGATTCATACATAGGAAATATTACTGCATTTTAACATTCTAAAACAAAGAATGGAACAAATGCTGCTTGCCTTGGCCATGTACATCTCATGGGCATAGTCGGCTTGCAATAAAGGGGGTCCATACAGTTCTGCCACTGTGCTAAACTTCCGCCCACTGAGCCAAAACCCTCTCCGACCATGGCAACGCCATTGACAGAGCAGCTGTTCCTCTTGGGCAGCTCGATAGCATATCGATAGAAATCTAGCCTTTTAGCGGAAAATATCTATATGTCGTGACAGTAGCTAGATCATCCATGACAGTGACTCGATCATCCGTCTCGGATGATCTACCAAAATCACATTTATCTCTTGTGAGGAAATATATAGAAAGAATGAGGTCATTTAGATCATCCAGCGGATGACCTCTAGAATGTGCCAGTGGAACAAGGGTATTACTTATAATTGTCGGGAAAACAAACTCGGAAAGTTGAAAACTCAATTGGCAAATATGATGGAGGCTCAAAACTCGATTATGCAGAGCCAACCAAAAATTGAAAAATGCCAAATTTATATATTGGCCATCCTTAAAAAGCTGACGAAAGAGGACATGACCAAAAGGACCAGTTGTAGGCTGGAAAATTTAAAGTTTTGTAAAAACATAGATTTCATTTATCAAGTAATAACAAATAAGATCATTTAAAATCATTCAAATCATCATTACCCAATCATATAGGCTGTAATGCATGTGCATTACCAACCCATATACTCCTCTATCAGTAGTACATTGCCTCGTATAACATGTGCATTATCCACCCAGTATACTTTTCCATGTTTAGTATATGGGTATTTCCATGATGTCGAATGCGACAGTCGTATGCATTTAAAAAGTGGAATAGAAGTCTAATTAAAATAATTTTTTTTTCTTTTGTTACTTTAACTTATAGCACTTAGTGAGAAAAAAGTAGAGCACACCTAGTGCTGGTTCCAAGATAAAGCCAATCAAAAAGCAATCAAAAGTTTTTGGCCATCAATATAAAAGCAAAACTCTGCGAGATCTGCCAAAACTATTTAGTGCAACTAATTTTAATATGTTGTTGAATAATTTATCTGTATATGGGCATTTCCACAGCTACGAACGTGACAATCGTACGAATTTTTTGCCTTTATTATGAAGAAAATCAAAGGAAAATTTTACCATAAATTTCCGCATATTGATTTTTGGATATCACTTGAGTAACACTTTATTTAATGTAAAAGCTGAGAGTTGTAGACAGTAAGGTCCCAAGATAAAGGCAGACAAAAAGGCATACGCAACATGACACAATACGGAAGTGCGTTTTGTCTGCTTTCACAAAAGAGCAAATCTCTGGGGAATGCATTCGAGTTTTTTAATGCAGCTAACTTTAATATGATCTGCAATGTTGTATCTATATATTATATTTATAGCTGATTCGGTCAAAAATAAATGTTGCTTTTTTTATATTTGACTCATTATGATACGCAACGTGACATACGTTACGTGACAAGCCTTTCTCTAACGCCGTACTTTATGCTTTTCTTAAATTTATATATGTCTCCTTTTGCGTAATCACAAAAAACATACAAAATTTGACTCAAGAACTTATATTGAGATACATAAGATAAGTCAGCTGCATAAAATGAATCGATGTTTTCGGTTTTTGGTTTACCTTTCTGTGGAAATGCCCATATTAGAATTTATTTGGTCGAAAAATTTTCTTTATTTGTTTTTATTTCAAAATAAAATATGATTCGATACGTGACATTGCGAACGCGACACTTTTTTCCATAATTTTATTTATGTGGTTTCTGTATAATGCGAAGCAAAAACTAACGATGTGCAATATTTATGTCCAAATTAGAAAATTCGCGATAGCGCAGCCATGAAACCGAATATTTCGAAGTGGGTTATGATTAAATGTAAGATTGGCTTACATTAGTTCAATTTAATTGTTTTCCCTTGAAAATTTGATAAAACTATACGCATTCGTAATGGGAATCCGATGGCAGTTCGGCTCTGGCATACTTGTTTTATTACTAGTAATGCAGGCTGTGGGGGCAACCCGTTTATTTCCTTCACACTGATTGGCAACGTAACGTAGGAGTAATCCATTAGTAGTAGTAGTATGTTGTTACATAGTGATAACAGATTATAGCTGGCTTTACAATAATAAAAACTGTTAGTGTTTTACAACAATGGTTTATTTAAAACCGTCAGTTGATGCTATGTAGTATCATTTAAACAATTATAAATATAGGTACGTCTGAGAGTCGCCTTTCATTTGACTACTCGTCACGAGATAGTGGATTTTCCGTCAATGAAGACGGCTCTACTACAGACTGTTTCAGGAAAAAAAGAAAACAAAATAGAACAAAATAAAAAAAAAACTTAAAAATCTTCGTTTATAATTTGTTGCCGATATTTGGTGGCTTCTGCTAAAAATGCTGATAGGATGCGCCAATTTTCTCCGTTTAAAATGTTTTGGAGTTCAAACTCGTTTAAAGTGATGCGACGGAAGTGGAGATATCGCACCTTTCTAAGGATGGGACAAGTGCCAATAAAGTTTTCCACATTTTCCGTCTCACGCATATTACAAAGGCTGCAGGTTTCATCCAAGTCCCTTCTGAACATTTCGCACCTCGCCTTAAAAATATTGCTAATGCAGTTTGTTCCTAGGCTATCTTGAAAATAGTTTGATTGACCCAGGTTGTGAGTCAGCTTTTTATAAATGGACATTTCAGTGCTCTGTCTAGCTCGGTTTATAAAGATTTGACGCTCTTCTTCGCAAACCATTCTTATGACTTCAGCTTGTGTATGACAACATCCTTGTATATTGTCCCAATCAAAGTTTAGCCCGCAGTTGTTTGAAATAGTGGACCAGTCGTCAAAAAACTGAGTTTTCCCCAAGAAGCAGTTGACTCATTATTTGCTTAGGCAGACTTTTCTCCGGCATGTTCATGACCTTGGTTACATTGTTGAAATGCAGTTGCAGTGTATACGTATACAGAGTTGGAAGGCCAGTTTCTATATAAATCGCGTAATTTGGCATATTCTGCGGTAACTTGAAAACATTTTGATCAAAAACGTCAACAAGCGTTCAACATCGTCGAATGTAAGAAATCCCCTTCTTACAGTTGCCTGGAACACCTTATATTTGCAAGTTGGCTTCACATTGTCTCTACTCAGCAATGCCCTCCATGTAGCGTTTATAGTTTAAAGTAATTCATTATGTAATGGCAATTTGCGCCGCTGGATAGCATACCGTTTTTTTCTCTTGTGGTGAGAGATAGAAAGCTAACGCTGTTAAAAGAGAGGAATTAAAAGGAATTTTGTAAAAAAATTTCTGTGCTCTCCTTTTGGCCGGCCCTGATTTAATAGCAATAGAGCAAACAGCTTTACAGTTGTTGTGCAGCGGTCGATGAAGATGGTTAGAGCTGGTTTGCGTCGCATTTGATTGCTTTTTTGGCGCCTTAAGGGCGCACACAAAACAGTAAAAGAGAGAATGAGAGGGCAATCGTTTTGTTTACAGTATTTTTTAAATTCCCACTCTCTCTCTCTCTCTCTATTTACTCTTCTTCTTTTCTTGCAGTTCCCTACAAGAGGGTCAGGATATCTTTGGCGTTGACTTTGACTATGATGACTTTTCCAAATACGAGGAGGATGAATACGAAGATGACTCCGAGGGTGATGACTACGATGAGGATATTGTTGGCGGTGATGATATGCGTGCGGCCAAAAAGAAGAAATCCCTCAAAAAGAAGGTGGCCAAAAAGACCATATTTGATATTTACGAGCCGAGCGAATTGAAACGTGGCCATTTCACGGATCTGGACAATGAGATACGAAAAACGGATATACCCGAGCGTATGCAATTGCGCCAAGTGCCCGTCACACCCGTCCCGGAGGGTTCCCACGAGCTGGACGACGAGGCCAATTGGATATATCGTATGGTGTTTTGCAAGCAGACCGTTTCCGAGCAGGAGAAGGCCGACAATCGTGAGAAGATGCGAAAGCCACCGACAGCGGTGAATAAAATTAAACAAACTTTGGAATTCATACGCAACCAACAGCTGGAGGTGCCCTTCATCGCCTTCTATCGCAAGGAGTATGTCAAGCCGGAGCTCAATATCGATGATCTGTGGAAGGTCTACTACTACGACGAGCGCTGGTGTCAGCTGAATGAGCGCAAGCGGAAGCTCAAGGCTCTGTTTGAGAAAATGCGACAATTCCAACTGGACACGCTCTGCGCCGATCCGGAAAAGCCGCTGCCCGACGATATGCGTCTGATGTTGGACAGCGATTTCGAGCGGTTAAGCGATGTACAGTCCATGGAGGAGCTGAAGGATGTGCACATGAATTTCCTACTCAACTATTCGCACGAATTGCCCAAAATGCAGGCGGAACAGCGACGCAAACTGCTGCAGGAGCGACGCGAAGAGAAGGCACGCAAACAGGCAGCGGCCGGCGAGGAGCTAGATGCCGGTGTCATAGAACTAGATGAGGCTGATGACGTGGAACTGGTGGCCGATGAGCAGCTGAAACAGGCCCCCAACAGCAGTCCCTATGCGGTCTTCCGCAAGGCGGGCATCTGTGGCTTTGCCAAACACTTTGGCCTGACGCCCGAACAGTTTGCGGAGAATCTGCGTGACAATTATCAAAGGAACGAGGTCACCCAGGATGCACTCAGTCCCACCGAACTGGCCAAGCAGTATTTGTCGCCACGTTTCATGACGGTGGACGAGGTGCTGCACGCAGCCAAATATGTGGTGGCCCGCCAACTGGCCCAGGAGCCGCTACTGCGCAAAACCATGCGCGAGGTGTACTTCGATCGCGCCCGCATCAACATTAGACCCACCAAAAACGGCATGGTCCTCATCGACGAGAACTCGCCCGTGTACAGCATGAAGTATGTGGCCAAGAAGCCGGTGGGCGATCTCTTTGGTGACCAGTTCATTAAGCTTATGATGGCCGAGGAGGAGAAACTGCTGGAGTTGACGTTCCTCGAGGAATTCGAGGGCAATGCCAGTGCCAATGGACCACCCGGCGATTATGTGGACGAGGCCAAGAATCTATATCATCTCGATCAGTTCTCCAAGCATGTCCTGGAGTGGAATACGCTGAGAGCGGAGTGTGTGCAGTTGGCATTGAAGAAGTGGGTGATACCCGATCTGATCAAGGAACTGAGAGCCACCCTGCACGAGGAGGCCCAACAGTTTGTGCTGCGCTCCTGCTCGGCCAAGCTCTACAAATGGCTGAAGGTGGCCCCCTACAAACCGGAACTGCCGCAGGACTACAGCTATGACGAGTGGAGCACCCTGCGGGGGATACGAGTATTGGCCCTGGCCTATGACCCGGATCCCTCGGTGGCGGCTTTTTGTGCCGTAACGACAGTGGAGGGTGACATTTCGGACTACCTAAGGCTGCCCAGCATACTCAAGCGCAAGAACTCCCACAGTGCGGAGGAGAAGGCTCTGAAGCTGGCGGATCTGCGAAAGCTGAGCGACTTCATTAAGCTGAAGAAGCCTCACATTGTGGTCATTGGCGCCGAGTCACGCGATGCACAAATGGTACAGACGGACATAAAGGAGCTGCTGAAAGAACTGGAGGCCTCCGAGCAGTTTCCACCCATTGAGGTGGAGATAGTGGACAACGAACTGGCCAAAATCTATGCCAACTCCAAGAAGGGTGAATCCGATTTCAAGGAATATCCCGCCCTGTTGAAGCAGGCCGTTTCGCTGGCCCGTAAAATGCAGGATCCGTTGGTGGAGTACTCCCAGCTGTGCGATGCGGACGATGAGATTCTGTGCCTGCGCTATCATCCACTGCAGGAGCGTGTGCCCAAGGAGCAGTTGCTGGAGCATTTGAGTCTGGAGTTTATCAATCGCACCAGCGAGGTGGGCCTGGACATCAATTTGATGGTGCAGAACTCGCGCACGGTCAATCTATTGCAATACACCTGCGGCCTGGGTCCGCGCAAGGGGCAGGCCCTGCTCAAGCTGCTGAAGCAGAGCAACCAACGGCTGGAGAATCGCACCCAGTTGGTGACGGTGTGCCATCTGGGGCCCAAGGTGTTCATCAATTGCAGCGGCTTCATCAAAATCGATACCAGCTCGCTGGGCGACTCCACCGAGGCTTATGTGGAGGTCTTGGACGGCTCGCGTGTGCACCCCGAGACCTACGAATGGGCCCGCAAAATGGCCATCGATGCCATGGAGTATGACGATGAGGAAACCAATCCCGCTGGTGCCCTGGAAGAAATTCTGGAGTCCCCGGAGCGTCTCAAAGATCTGGACTTGGATGCCTTTGCCGTGGAGCTGGAGCGTCAGGGATTTGGCAGCAAGAGCATCACCCTGTACGACATACGGAATGAGCTGAGCTGCCTGTACAAGGATTATCGACCGCCCTATACGAAACCCAGCGCAGAGGAGCTCTTTGATATGCTAACCAAGGAGACGCCCGACTCGTTCTATGTGGGCAAATGTGTGACAGCCATGGTCACCGGTTTCACCTATCGTCGGCCCCAGGGCGAACAGCTGGACAATGCCAATCCCGTGCGAATCGAGGCCAGCGACAGCTGGCAGTGTCCCTTCTGCCATAAAGACGACTTTCCCGAGCTGTCCGAGGTGTGGAATCATTTCGATGCCAATGCCTGCCCGGGCCAGGCCTCGGGTGTCCGCGTCAGACTGGACAATGGTCTGCCCGGCTTTATACACATCAAAAATCTGTCCGACAAGCAAGTGCGCAACCCGGAGGAGCGAGTACGCGTCTCCCAGATGATCCATGTGCGGATAATCAAGATCGACATTGACCGCTTCTCGGTGGACTGCTCCTCCAAGACGGCCGACCTGAAGGATGTCAACAACGAGTGGCGTCCGCGACGTGATAGCTTCTATGATTTCGTTACCGAGGAGCTGGACAATCGCAAGGTGTCGGATGCCAAGGCCAAGGCCCTGAAGCGCAAAACGTACGCCCGTCGGGTCATAGCACATCCCAGCTTCTTCAACAAGTCCTATGCGGAGGTTATTGCCATGCTGGCCGAGGCCGACCAGGGTGAGGTGGCCCTCAGGCCCAGCAGCAAGAGCAAGGATCATTTGACTGCCACCTGGAAGGTGGCCGATGACATTTTCCAGCACATCGATGTGCGCGAGGAGGGCAAAGAGAATGAGTATAGTCTGGGACGCAGTCTTTGGATCGGCACCGAGGAGTTTGAGGATCTCGATGAGATCATAGCCCGGCATATCACACCCATGGCCTTGGCGGCGCGAGAATTGATCCAGTACAAGTACTACAAGCCGAATACGGCGGCTGCCACCAATGTGAATGAACGGGACTTTATGGAGCAGGTGCTGCGCGAGGAGAAGACCAAGGACCCCAAGAAGATTCACTACTTCTTTACCGCCTCCAAGAGTATGCCGGGTAAATTCCTGCTCGCCTATTTGCCCAAGACCAAGGTGAGACACGAGTATGTCACGGTTATGCCGGAGGGCTATCGCTTTCGCGGACAGATCTTCGACTCGATCAACAGTCTGTTGCGTTGGTTCAAGGAGCACTGGGTGGATCCCATGGCCACGCCGATGATGAACACTCCCCTGCATCATGGCATGCGGCCACCCTCAGGTTCGGTCTTGAGCTCGGGCGGATCGGCACCGTACAGCATTTCGGGCAGCGTGGGTGGCGGCACTCCACGCAGTGGCATCAGTGTGGGCGGCAGTGGAGGAGGTGGAGGCTCCAGTGCCTACTCGGTATCACATTCCATTGGCGGCTATGGTGGTCCCAGTGCGGCGGCTGCTGCGGCGGCGGCGCATTACGGCAGCTCGGCCACGCCCTCGTTTGGTGCACACATCAATACGCCCTACACGCCCAGCGGCCAGACTCCATTCATGACACCCTACACACCACATGCCTCACAGACGCCACGCTATGGTCACAATGTGCCCAGCCCCAGCTCTCAGTCCTCCAGTAGTCAGCGGCATCACTATGGCAGCAGCGGAGGTGGAGGTGGAGGAGGCGGTGGTGGCATTAGTGGCATCACCCCCCGCTTTTATGACATGGCTGCACCCAATGCCTACAACTCGGGCGCCCAGCAGCAGCATCAACAGCGTGCCAAAGAGAATCCTGGACTGGCAGCTGGCAAACGATTCCTGGGCACGTCGCAGCAAACCATCGGCTCCCTCCCAGCAGCAGCAGCAGCAGGTGCAGCCCCCACCTCTGGGCCTGGGTGGCTATGCCGGTTCCACGCCCATCAATGAGTACAACACCAGCAGCGGCAGCCGTCTGCCTCCGGCTGGCGTCTCTTCCAAGTCATCGGTGCGCAGCACTCCGCGCACAAATACCTCGCCACACTCCATGAATCTGGGTGATTCCACGCCCCTCTACGACGAAAACTAATAGACCCTCCCCCCCTGGATATATATATATATATATATATATGGATATATCTCATACAAATCGGTAAATTGCATTAAGCAAAACGCCTGCAAATTGTGAAAATTTGACGAAATAAATTTGATTTTTTCTGACGAAATTTGGGAAAGTGTTTTAATCAGAGAATCAGGGAAGAACCAAGAACATATTTCTAATATTTTTGCACCGGTATTCGAGAACTGATATTCTTGGAAACGAAAAGATCGAAAAAAGAAGCTAAACATTGTACAGGTACAGTTTCGGTTCTGAGTGCAACAACTAGACTGCAAAGCGAGCACATAGATTTGAAGGGAATCCAAGGGCGCAGCCAGCTTTCCGAAAAGGTATGGGCAGCATTGCCTGAACGTTTCTTAAATATTTTTTAAATTATATTTCTTAACATTAAATAATTAGATCAAGATGCATTTGATATGAAATGAGAAACAATCTTCAAAATAATATGGGCAAACTTAAAATATAAATGAAAACGTGCACTTTCCGGGGCAAAAATTAGGATTAAGGGGGCAGCTGCCCCCCTCTGGCTACGCCCTTGAGGGAATCCTGTGGCATTTTCTCGGGCATATTATAATACTACGCTCACGGTTGCCACTTTTGGAGCAAATGCGCCAAAATGGATCTTTTATTTCTCGTTGGAGCTCTGGAGCCATTTTTTGCAAAATCTAGCTTTCTAGCAAAGCAAACAATTTGTTCAGAAGTTCAAAATTACAAATTTCAAACATAAATTTATGTGCTCAACTAAAACTATAAGGGTTGATTTCTCTCCTTTCAGATAGATGCTATGTGTCAGGTAAACTTTCAATTTACTCTGTTATTATCTAGATTATGTGACAGATAGACAGATGGCTATGTAGAAGAATCGGTCCTAATAATTGAACTATTATTTAAGTAAATATCGATCAAAATGCAATCCTAGAAACGGCACGACAAACAGGAAACACAAAAAATAGAAAAATTAAACAAACAAAATTTTTAATACTCGAAAACGAAAGCTTATTGATCCAATTCCTAACGCCGAGTATGCACTCATTATGTTTCTTGTAATTCGCAATCTGTCATTCTTATTAATAACTATTTGGCCAATTTGTTACGAGTTTGCTGTCCAGATTCCAAAATCGCGAAAGAAATAAATTTCCATTACAAAATTTAATCGGCCTTGCAACCGATTGGCAAAATGCCATAAAATCCATATTAGTAGGTAGGTAGATAGGTAGTTCCGGCTGGCCCTTTGTGTAGGGGCCACACATAGACCTTACGGTCCTTAGTGAGGCCGGGTGGTTTTTTTTCTGGGTACCATTACCATACCATCCAAGATCTTTGACGTTTTGGCAAATGCCAATAGTTGTTTGGGAGACTTCCTTGCCGCCTCTTCAAGAGAGGTGAGACTTGGGGAGTGCAGATGTCTTAATCTTGTCTTAGCGATCGCTGGGCAGCTGCAGATGAGGTGTTCCAGAGTTTCGACGACTCCAGGTTCCTTACATTTCCTGCAGATGTCCGTTGTCGTGATTCCTAGCTTTTTCGCGTGAGCAGCTGCTAGGCAGTGACCAGTTAGTATACCTATAAGCAGTCTACAGTCTCTTCTTTGGAGCTGTAGCATATAGTGCGTGAGTTTTTTGTCTATTGTCTTGCACATGATTTTTGAGATTCTGCAGCCGGTTGTGTTCTTCCACTTTTCCTCTGCTTCTTTCTCCGCTATCTACTCCATCTTGCTGTATAGCGTCTGTACGGAGATAGATATGTTTAATGTTGCTTCTTGGCTTAGTGAGGGTTCCGGCTTTTGCAAGACTGTCAGCCATTTCGTTTCCATCAATGCCCCGGTGGCTGGGACTCCAGTATATTTGCACCTTTCTAGAGATGCTGAGGGAATCTATAGCCTCCCTGCTTGCCAGAATATTTTTGGAGTGAATGGTGTGTCTCTGCATTGCTTTGATTGCCGCTTGGCTGTCAACGTATAAGTTTTACTCGGTTGTTTGGTGCGTATTGTTCTGCCAATTCCGATGCTTTCCTTATTGCGCAGACCTCCGCCTGGAATATGGTGCAGTGGTCTGGCAGTTTATAGGAGAGCCTCAATTCCGGCTCATCGCAGTATACAGCAGCTCCGACTCCTGAGGCCATCTTGGTGCCGTCTGTAAATAGGTGCATTGCTTCCTGGGCCAGTCCTGTACGCTAGTCTTCTGGTCCCAGTAATGCTGATGCACCTGTGAAGTTGGTTTTT
This sequence comes from Lordiphosa magnipectinata, assembly GCA_037044535.1. NCBI lineage: Eukaryota > Metazoa > Arthropoda > Insecta > Diptera > Drosophilidae > Lordiphosa > Lordiphosa magnipectinata. The sequence goes on along the minus strand of JBAMBO010002140.1, from coordinate 236,336 downwards.
GGGATCATGTAGTCCGTGCTACTGTTGATCACTCTACCCACCATGCTGTGTCCATAGCTTTGTAGCGCCATGGTGCCTGCCGCACAAAGACGTTGGGCCGTCTTTTGTGCAAGGAGGCGTGCTTGGATGTCCAGGGGGTTGACTCCTAGGATGTGTTCGAGTTCTTTTGTTGGAGTGGACCTCAGCGCCCCCGTTATGCAGACTAATGCCTGCCTCTGGGCCTTTTCCATCAGCTTTAGATATGTGGACTTCTCCGTGGCTTGCCACCATACCAATATGCCATGTAGTAGTATCGGTCGTATTATTGAGATAAAGAGCCAGTGCGTTAGACTTGGTGATAGGCCCCAAGTGCTGCTTAGCATCTTCTGGGATGCATATAGCGCATTAGTTGCCTTTTTCACCCTTTCCTCCACATTGAGTCTCCATGACAGTCTCCAAGGTATTTTACGTTGTTCTTTGGCGTTAGCTGTATTCCATTTATCGTAGGTGTCCATTGCGATACCTTGTATCGTCTTCTCCGCATTGATACTGAGTCCTGCTTCTGTGGCTCACTTTAGTTTCTCTTTGAGAGTAGAGTCCATGATTGGAGCTGAGAGCCGATGGACATTTCCACATGTGATAATTATGCTTATGTCGTCGGCATATGCGGTTATTTTGGGTGCTTTCCTGCGGAATTTTCGTAATAGTTCGTTGACCACAAGGTTCCATAGAAGGGGCGACAGGACCCCGCCCTGAGGCGTTCCTCCATGTGCCTCTTTCGTCATGGTTGTGGTACCCCACTCGGCTTGTACTCTTCTGCAGCTCAGCAGGTTGTATATCCAGGAGTCCAATGCCTTGTGTATTGCTAGTGCCCTTAGGCTTCGCATTATCGCAAATTCCTGATGGTACAGTGCCTTCTCGATGGTGGCTAATAGGGAGTGTAGCGCTGTTTCCACCGATTTCCCTTTCGTGTAGGCGTGCTGATTATTCTCCAAGGTCAGATTCAAGCCTTCTCTTATGTGGAGATCTAGTAGTTTTTCCATTGTTTTGAGCAGGAATGATGTGAGGCTTATGGGTCTGTAGTCCTTTGGTTGCACATGACTGCATTTTCCCGCTTTTGGCAAGAATACAACGCGTGCTGTCCTCCAGACCACAGGTACATAGCTCCATTTCAAGCAAGCTTCAAAAATGGATTGCAGCCATGGGACGATTGCGCGTTTGCTCGTCTTTAGCATGGCGGGAATATTCCATCCAGTCCTGGGGATTTGTAACTCGCGAACGAGTCGCGAGTATATTAATAATGGATACCAATCTATATTATTTCAAATGCACTTGCCATTCTTTTCATTTATGCTCAAAAACTTGCAACTGATATCGAAAATCTGTGTCGAAATATCTACACATATTTTGCCTGGAGCCCAAAAAGAGTCCCGAATATAGGAGTTCCCAAAGTTGCCATGACCAGATGGCTATCATTGAAAAAAATAATGTCATAATCTTATCAATGGGATGCGCTCCAGGTATTCTTTTTGCTGACTGCTTAGAGGTTGACAGCAATAAAACAAATGAGGTAGCCAACTTAACGGCTAAACCAAACAAATAAAATACATTTTTATTTTTAACCAGACAAAAACAGTGCGCGAGTTTTATTTGGAGGTACTTTTCCAAATATTCAAAAGATTCGACTGCTCACGAGAACATTCAATTCTTTTAATGATAACGCCAGAAAAATTATTTTCAAGTGAGTTCGAGTCAGATCCCGAAACAGCTGCTTTACAATGGAGCAAGCTACAACTAACTGATCAGGTAAAAAGGGAAAGTGAACTAGGCTTTTTTTTTGGAATGAATTGTAGTATTCTACACATTTCTCTGCATTTGCAGTTTAATTGTAATAAAGCTTAGAAATAAACTTAAATTTCCGTTTATGATTAACATAATGCTATGTGGAGAGTTTAGTTCAAATACAGTTTTTTTTTATGTTTGGTCACCAAATAACCTAAAAGAAATTATTGATTGAATTATTTACTTCTATTATTACTCATGAGCTGCCGGGATTAGCAGACATTCGTGTTTGGATCGCCCGGCGACAATAAATGTCAATACAGCGTCTGTCCCCCCCGGGCGCGCCCAGTGGCCCGAAGGCAGCCCAGGGGGCGAAAACTCGCTATTCACTCGAAAAAAAAAATCTATTATTACTCAATGAAGAACCTTTTGATCTCTATTAAGACAAGAATAAGTATGAGTATTTGAAGTAACTTTGTTATGTTTAGCTTTCAAAAAATAAATTGGGCTATATTTGTTTTGTTTTGATTATAAAAATTAATTTTGTTATGTTTATTTTCCAGGTATTATAAATAAAATGATTAAAAACAATAATTCCCTTTACTTTTCTGACAAAATGTAGTTCAGGATCTTTATTCATTGAAATGTAGCTTATTCCAAATATATTTTGGAGCTTTTATTTCCTAATTATATTTCCTAAATGGATCCTTTTCAAATTTTTTTGAAAAATTTTTTTACGCTAACCTCTAAACAGAAAATTACTTGGGTAACTACTCTGGCTATCAAGAATGGTATCCATTTCTGGACAAGTGCAACTAAATGAAGAATGCAGATCTGGCACATACTTAATCTGCAAGTGGAGACGTTACTCAATACTCTAATTACTCCAAAAAAAAAAACGATTTTGTAGAAATAGCGATAGCCTTTGGCACCGAATCCGATATTGATGCTGTTTTTTTTAAAGGGTGAATTTTTAGCAACTTTCTTATTTTTGTTTTCTTTAATGATAGCTAGTAGAATACTTGGTACATAGAACTTAATCTATTTACAAATAGTTAACAAGAATTACTCATACTATAGAGCACTTAGACAGCACGGCAAACGCCTGGGATAACAACTTAACATGCAGCACAGGTCCTGGGAGTGATCTGTCATCTTGCTGGGGAAACCAGCAGGGGATAGTCCCAAAGACACTTATGCCAAGTTGATGAGGCGGCCTTCCATGGACCCAGAGGTCTAAGGGATGTCGTCGGCTAAGGCGTCTTCTGAACCTGTTTGTAGCCAATTCAAATGCAAGTCTTTTGGAGTGGGCCATCAGTCGGTCATGATACCTGCTAGTATGAATATTGATTTGGGCGCATAATGGCAAAACATCCGAATCGCGATATAAAGTTGTATGCCTAACATACCAGGGATACGCCCATACTACTTTACGGAGCACTAGTATGGTGGCCAGCACTCTGGAAACAATCAGCCCTGAATAATTTGCATAAAGTACAAAGAAGTGCGGAACGACACCAACGGAAGCGCTAAATACTATTCTTTACATTCTACCACTAGACCTTGTTGAGAAGCAAATGGATATCACAACAGCCCTAAGACTACGAGAATCCGATGCCTGGAACAGGGGTAATTTCGGACACTCCACTATACTCGGCCACCAAGCGGGTATACCGTCAAATACAGACTACTGTATACCTCGAATCGTACGACGTCTACATCGCAAGCAGAAGCGAATGGGAAAACCTTCCCCATAGCAGAGCTAACGCCATTAACATCTACACTGATAGTTCTAAGCTCGACGAAAAAGTAGGAGGGGCGTTTTCTCTCCCAACCTAGATTTGAACTTATCGTTCCGCCTTCCTGATCACTGTAGTGTGTACCAAGCAGAGGTGGTAGCCATCCAGGAAGCTGCCACCTGCCTTAGCACACTCACGGTCAAAAAAAGAAACGTATTTATATACTCAGATAGTCAAGCCGCCCTTAAAGCACTTGATTCACATACCAACAATGCTATGCGACATTTCAGTATACACCTTATATGGGTGCCTGGACATCGCAACATAGAAGGAAATGAGTTTGCGGACACACTGCCCAGAATAGGTACCACCATCGAGCTCCTTTCAGAGAAGAGCACGTTAGGGATGCCAATGGCAACATATAAGCTTTACACAAAAGCTGAAACACTTCGTCGCGCTACGAATGGGTGGAAAAACCTTTCCTCCTGTGCAGTAGCGAGGCTTACGTGGCCAAGAGACCACATATCACTTCTGGTGGGGACCCTCACGGGTCACTGTCTTATTGGCAGACACGCAGCACGCCTAGGCGTCACTCACCATGACTTCTGCAGAAGTTGCGGATACGAAGAAGAGGAGGAATCGGTACAACACCTTCTTTGCCATTGCCCCGCCTTGGGTAGAAGGAGACTCAGGACACTTGGTCAACCTCTGCTACTCAACCTCTCGAAAACATCCGGTCTGGAGATCCCAGCTCTACTCAAATTCATTCTGCCCACACAATGATTCAGTAACGAGGACCCCCCTCAGTTTTAAAAAGGGTAATAGGGAATAAATGTGGCATCGCAATGGGCCCAATGTGGCCTAAGTGGGAGTCCTAACCTTACCTAACACACCAGGGAGCATCAGCGATGCGCAGGAGTACTCGGCTAATAGAAGATTCTAGTTTCTTGAGTGTAGGGGAGCATGCCGTACCCCATAGCGGGATCCCCAGGCCCAGGAAGGCATGATAATAGACTTGTAAACAAGGATTTTGGATCGCTACGAGGCTTGAGAAGCCAATCAAGCTCCTTCGCCTTAGCTGCTACTGTAGCAGCTGCTCGTACCACATGGGCTTTCCAGCTCAGGCGGCGGTCCAAAAGTCACACTAAGATATTTAACCGCAGATTCCAAATATGGAAATCGACCCTAGAAGTCGAAGTCATAGCGAAGGTGCAGTGTTGGCTTTTTGAACGCTTAATGGCTATGTTCCAGCAGTTCGACCAACGACCAAAGCCATTCAGGAACTGCTGGACCTTAGCAGATGCTCTTTTGCGGCTGTTGCTGGAGGCAAGAAAAGCGGTATCGTCAGCGTACGTGGCGATAAAGGTGCGATGGGCTCATTCTCCAAGGCTTTAAGTGAGGTTAAGTGAAAATTGTTGCCAAATATAATCTGGCCGTAAAACAAAGCGGCCGTTAAACAAGGTATATGTGGTCCGGTTTGGGGTCAGTTTCGGGTTAGTGACAAACTTAGAAGGTTCGTTTCATGGTCTGTTTAGAGGGACCCAAAACACGCGAACCGAACTGGTGGAACAGTAACTAACTTCAGATCAGTGATGTCCAAAATGCCAAAATCCTATCCCATGGGATAGGAACTCATAATTCTGTCGGCGTCGCAGCCGACACTCGTGTAGAGAGAGAGAATACATGTGTTCTATAAATAGCACGCTCGGCGACTTGATCTCTTACGATGTGCGTGTTCGGCGGCTTTTTGTTCTCTCACTAGGCATTTGTTCGTTTGCGTAAAGTCTAAAGCAGTAAAACGCCCGACTTGGTGATGTTTACTTCGTGTTTCGCTGCTACGCACACAAGCCCAATGCTTGATTGTGTGAGTTAGGACACATACCCAGTCGGATTTGACTGCATACTAGAAGCACATCTGGTATAGTTCTTTTGTCACTAAGAAGTAGTTCTAAAGAGATGCAATCTTCCATTCGCTTTTGTACAGGGGCGGTACGCAGCAGGAACTGTTCTAATAGAAGAGACGTTTGCATGGGTTGTTGTTGTAGGTTCAACTTCGTAAAAACGCTCGGCTCTCCCTTCCAATATTAGTTTCCATTTGCATGCTGTTAGATGGCGTTCTCTTGCGCATGCAGAACGTGTGCTACTAGAACGTATTTAGCATCCTGCAGCAGTGCTATTAAGAACATGTGCAGCATCGCATGCCAAAGCAGTTCCAAAGGAACGTACCCGCAACCCCAATTAAAAATATGATTTTAAATACATAGTAAAATACAAACTAATCTTTTTTATTCAAAAATTTCAATATAATTCATAATATTTTTTTACATCTAAATTCAATATTGGAGCTACATAGATACATACATTTTTATTTTGATTTCCCTTGGGATTCGTCTTCAGGTAGAAGTCTCTGCGTCGGGCCAGTCTAGCAGTCTTAAAAATACAAACTTACTTTGTTTAAGCATTACAAAGTGGTTGCCTCGATCTTTCTACTAGACTAATAAAATACCAAAAAAAAAATACAAAGGGGGAAAAATGTAATTATAAATATTTGGCTGCTACTATTAACAAATATAAAATGAGAACCACATTCAATTTTCAATTCATTACGCGGCAAACGTCAACTTCTAACTAAAGTCAAATAAAAACTGTGACACTGAAAAACCATGTGTTTTTTGCGTGTTCCCCTTTGTTTTCTTGGCATAGCGACATAATTCCGACGACATAATTTCGCCCAGTACATGTGGACAAAACAAAACGACATAATTTCGACTAAAAACTCTAATTGGAACGTCGAAACTATGTCGTTCTAAAACGACATAATTTCGATCGATCAATTACAAAATTTAAAGACGCTGTCATGAAAATCAAAATAAATTTTATATTTAAAGAAAAGGTTTTTGTCTCGCACTGTTGCACTGAATGATCGCTTCAATAAACAAGATTTATTTACCTGTGACGATAATGATGACGATGTTGAGGAACTAACAAATTTGGAGGATATGGCGTAGTTAAGCATATCAGCATCATCCCTGACCTCGACTCAATCAAATTTAAGCGCACTGACTGAGTCTTCATTTGTTCATGAAAACCCATGCAACATTTTTTTCGTGAACCCAAAATCTGTCCTTTTGAGGCCTTGCTATCACATTAATGTGTGCGAATCGTGTTGGGATAGAGTAGTTGAGAAAAATCTTTTGAAATACGAAAATTCCAGGCGTATTGCTGAATTCGATGGTGAATTTCATGAAGAACAAAAAGTAAAGTGTCCGATTTACAATCAAATTGTAAACGAAGCCATAAAAAATGTTTGTATTTATACATAGTAAACTTTACAATTGGTTACAAGCTTTTCGTCGCTGAATTCAAATCGATTGTCCGTTTTCCTCCACCACGTCTGGTTTACAGAGATATTTGACCGCATTAATTAACCTTTTCCAACCAAATTTATTTTAATGTAAGCTGCATTGAATGATCTTACAGAAAAACCAAACACGTTTTGATTTTGTTCATAAGCTACAATTTAAATGGATTTTAAAATGGAAAATATGGTTATTTTATGATAAAATAATATTTTTTTCCATGTTTAAAAAATTCTGAAAAATGGTCTGATGACAGAAAAATATTTTAGGAATGATATAATAGCTCTTTTTAAAGTTATAGCCCAAAAACTATAAAAATTTTCCTTTTTTTGCAAGATTTTGAAATTTCTTGTAGTTTGATAATGACAACTTAGTTATTGGAAAAAAAAGAGTGGCTTTTAAAAAATTATTTGAAATTAATTTTTGTTAATTTAAAGACATTTTGGAAGTTAATATTATTTTAAAAATGTAAAAAAAGGGTCGTAAATTTTTATAGTATTTGGTCCATAACTTTAAAAAGAGCTATTATATAAAAATACTGAAGATGTGGTAATAATTAATTAAAGCAAATGGACAATTGATTTGAATTCAGCGACCAATTATACATATGGAAAGTTGGCTATCTTCTCTATTGCAAAAGCTGGCCTTTTTTTGTGAACCTGTGTTATCATTAAAAGGGCGGTATCCACGAGTCGCCAAAAAATTTCTTGTGAAAAAGTTGATATTCCGCAGATTCTTAACAGAGTCTGCTAAGCCTATGTTAATAACACGATAACACAATTTACTCTGTCAATAAACGTTGCAAAGAAACCTTGCGCTGCTCTGGCGCTGTTAAATATACTCGAGAACTTATAAACAACAACACCTTGAAGGATTATGAATATAACATATTTAATATGCAGTTTTAATATATTTTTATTATTAAATGAAAATAATATAATATTATTAAATGAAATTAATATAATATTATTAAATAAAATTAATAATAAATGAATTGTTCTTATCATTATGACTGCTGACAATCTGCAGTATTAGCGCAGTGAACGTTGGCAGCTGCCTCTTCAGACATTTTCCTTAAAATTGTGTCTGGCACAATCAATGGCATTAAATGCAGTTTGATGTAGTACCCCGCACACCGAAAACCCGCACTTGGCTGCCACGGCAAAGATTTCGTTCATCTCGATTGGAAAGTAATTCGCGCATTTCTGGCGATTTGCCTCCGTATAGTTCAGCCAGGTCAGGTCAGCATGATGATCTTCTGGATGTACTGCTGCAGCATGTGTGACTTGGCGGCGTATATAGCTCCGCTGAACTCGAAAATGGTATTGGGCAGCGGTCCCTGGGTGGTCACATAGCACTTGGCCACGTAGTCGGGGCCCTGTCAGCGAAACTTTAAGAAATGGAAGTGATTTATAAAGTTGAAGTTTGGTTTGCCCATTTCTTACCTTGATATAATTGGCATTGATGTAGGGCACATCCTCGTTGCCCGATCCGCTTTTGCCTCGGTCACCTTCAGGGGGTCATTTTAGGCTGCACTATCCGCTATACTACCGCTTGATAGGAGGCCAGGAGTTCGCTGTCCACTGAACTGGGAGCGGGCATTTGGTTTGTGGCCGTTTTACTGTCGCGATCATTGAGCACCGGCGGCTGTTCAATGATTTTCCTTTTGGTCTGGTAGTTGTGATCGAAGACATAGTTGAGGCGAATCAAATCGAACTGATTGTGGGGACTGGAGTGTGAAGTGTTTGAATGCTGGTCAAATAGATTTTAAGCTCCTCGCTGTTGGTTTGTGGTGGCAGGAGACGCCACATAATGTTGCAGACCGTGCTCCGGTCCGCCGGTGTTCTCTGGCGGGTTTCCGAGTGTTTCTTATCCGCTAAGTCCAGCACCTCGCTCCTCACGGCGCTTATTAAATTCAGCTTGCGCGCCATAGCATAGAAAAACTAACATAGAAGCACACTTTGCTGCGTCGACAACTTTTCACTCAGACATTTGTCAGCTGTTCGCTGTCATTTTGCCTCTTTGAGTTATTTTTTGACTCTCTGAGTTTTTTTTTTGACTATGTCCATCTCCCTCTAACCACCGTGTTTTCCTATGTCGACAATAATTTTGAGTAACAGATTTTGTTGTCACTATTGAAGTATCTCCTTGTCACAATGGAGTTAACATCACTCAAAAAAGAGCGGCGTTTCAAAGTGTGCTTCTATGTTAGTTTTTCTATGATTTCGCAGCACAAATTAGAACAAAAACCTATTTTGTTCACGTCACGGCAAAAAAGAGGCGTTAACAGCACTTAAAGCACTTAACAGCGCTCGAACAAAACGTAGTTGCAAACGTAAGCATTTTTCGCGATTGGTAGAAATCGAATTTGAAACGGCCACACACAAAAATTACTTAGCAGTTTTTTTTATATAGAGTTTTTCATTTCGCGTCTGTTTTCGTACCCATGGACAGCGCGCTTAAGTTTAAAAAATTTCTAACATGTTAGGAAACTACATACTGGATTTTTCAGACAATAATAAATAAAATTAACGAAATTTAATGTTAAAAGATTATCTTACTGTGTTAGGAGGCGGAAAATAAAAATTTTTTTTGGCATAACTTGATTTTATTGGCAAAACGTAGCGTCGAAATTATGTCGTTTCAAAACGCCACAATTTCGACAACAAAAAATTCTAGTTGGAACGAAAAAAGCGACATAATTTCGATCGAAACTATGTCGTTTCAATACGACATTGTTCCGATGAAACAAAACGACATGATTTCGCTCGAAATTGTGTCGTTTTAAAACGACATTGTTCCGACAACACAACACGACATTATTTCGCTCGAAATTGTGTCGTTTTAAAACGACATTATTCCGACAAAACAAAACGACATTATTTCGCTCGAAATTGTGTCGTTTTTTTCTGTCAAAATTATGTCGTCGGAATTATGTCGTCACCCCGTTTTCTTAATTGTTACCCATTGCTTTTCGCTAATTCTCTGTTCGGGTCTCATTACGCAGTTTGGTTTCCAAAAGCACGGATGCTGCATGCGTGTCATTAGAAGGGACGGTTGCATGTTATGCAGATTTTATGCCTTCCAACAAACTGTAAAAGGAACGTGCTTGCAAAAAACGAACGATCGTTTATCGTTCGGGTCCCACTTCCCATTTTGCGTTACAGTAGCATGCGTGCTGCAGACTTCTTCGCTTCTAACCCACTGCAAAAAGGAACGTACATACATCCGTTTTCATACAGTTTGTATGCCGTCTTTCATACTGAAAAAAATTGGTAGTGCAATCTTCCTTGTAAAACGAACAGTGCCAGATGGCATTCTTTTTGGAACCACGTTCCGCCAGGTCCGACTGGGTAGTTTGCAGTTTTGGTCACTTTTGAATTAAAAAATGCATTTTATATACGAAAAAAATCATTTATTGAGTAAATTTCTTTTCGATTTCTTTTTCACATGTTCACAAAAATTGTTTACTTGTTTTGTTTTTTATTTTTTTGGGTTTCCAAATATGTTTTTGTAATTGTTGTTGTTGTTGTTGGCCACATATGTATGTGTGTGTGTGTAGGGTGTGTGTGTGTGTTGAATGCAGTTTGTGGGTTAAGTTAAGCTTTTGGTATTCTTAATATTGAGCGCTAGCATTTTAAACATTTAATTACACCGAAAAGGGATTTAGTGGGTAAGTACTCGTATGTATGTATGTATGTATGTATGCATGTAGGTAGGTATGTATGTATGTATGCATACATCTATGTATGTATGCTTGGTTTAATTTTGTGTTTTGTGATCGAACCAAAATGCAATTGGTTTTTAGGTTTTTAGTTTCGGTTTCGGTTTGACTAAATATGGGACACAACTGACACCAAGTAGTTAGTTTAGTTAGTTAATTTAGTATTTAGCTTGCTATTTTTCTCCAGTTAGTTTAATTATAATAATTTAAAAAAAAAAAAAAAAAACAATCATATATCGTTTTTTTTTCTTTCGTTTTCTTCTCTCTTTTTCATTTAGGAAACAACAAAAATGGACGCAAAATTATTGTTATTTTCATAGTATGTACTTTTTCAATTATTGTGTGTATATAGGAATATGCAAAACGTACATTTAGTTTGTAGTAATATAAATAGTTTGGTTTTGTTTTGATTTTTTTTTTTTGTTTTTCGATTTTTTCTTGTTATCTAGATAAATGCAGCTCTAAAACTTGTTTTTGACATTTGATGTGGGGGTTTGTTCATTTGTATACATCATCGCAGCATCGTTATCGATCTCATCATCCCATCTTCTTCATCGTTTTTTTTTTATTTGATTATTACATTTAAATAACATTTCTATAGAAATATTCATCAAAGCTGAGGTAGTTTATCATTCAATTTGTTTTTTTTTTTTAACTTTTAATAGTTTTTTTTTTTAGTATAAAATGTACTTACACAACGCCTCGATTCGGGGGTTAGTGGGCGGGGGGGATGGTGTAGGTGGGGCTTGGGAAGGAAACAGCAAAATTTAGAAAACTCAAAAACGAAAAACTGAACTACAACTGTGGAAAATAACACAGTTCGACAACATCCAACTTTTTTTTAAAAACCCCGGCATAAGACCCTAAAATTATGATAAAAGGGTCCTTTGTAAACATCACCTCATACCCAGTTTTACGAATAAAGCCTCGGTTCGCGTTTTATGGGTACTTTTGTACTTGCAACACACAGCGACAACAATTTTATTTTAGATTTTAAGGGCTTAAGCTAAAAATCTGGAAAATTCAACAAATGTTGTCCATTTTTATGATGGTATAATGGACTATTGCATGTCGCTTAGAGATGGTACTCGACAGCCAAAAAAACCGCTATATGGAGTCCCACTTCTAGACTCAACCACAAGTCAATTCATATAGGCCATAAACTAAACCTAAAAATAGACAGAACTGCGTTTTCAGTTATACCAAAAATTTATAGATATTATAGATGACGCATTTGAAAAAAAAAATGTTTGATCGTGGGAGCTGATATTAGATCCCAATTTTTTTCTTCTAGCTAGTTTAATGATGATCCATATATTGCACTTTAGCTACTCCGTTTTTGAAATAGACGGTGGCTCAGTGGGTGACACACAGCTTTTCATTTTTGATTTTGCGTGTTTGGGTTTCGGTTGAGCCTAGTTGTACTTTTTGTTTGTTTCTTTTTAAAATTTTTTTGCGATTGTTTTTTTTTGTGGTTTTTAAAATAGTTTGTTATACCCGGTTCCCGTTAAAAATGGATCATAAAATTGTGCAAATGTATGTAACAGCCAGAACAAAGCTTCTCCGACCCTATAAAGGATGTATATTTTTAATCAGCATCAAACCGCCGAGTCGATATAGCCATGTCCGTCCGTCTGTCTGTTTCTACCTGAACTAGTCCCTCAGTTTTGTAGCTACCGAGCTGAAATTTTGTCCAGAGTCTTCTTTTAGCTGCTCTCTGCTAATATTTCAGAACCGCCCGGATCGGTGATTCCTTCTTGTAGCTGCCATAGAAACGATCGTTCGAAAAATGGGTTTTTGTGAGAAAAACTTGTTTTTGATTTCAATGTTAGCGTTCTTAAACTCGGTCATTATTAAAATTAAATGTTTTCAAACTGATCTGCGAAGTTTGGTCGAAATCGCTAACCTTTGGAGCGTGCTTTTTCAAGTGTATTACAACTTCGGCACAGACGACGTTAGCTTTCCTTTCTCATTAAATATTTTTTTGATTTAAATTGATTATTTATTTGCCAACAATAATTTTTAACTTTTTCTTCTTCGAAACTGCCTTTTCCAGTGCCCATATGCAATGTTTCCGTAGAAGAACAAGGAGAAGAAAATCTCATAGTTGCAGCCTGAAAACCAATCAGCACAACTCTATTATATGCGACTTAATGTTTATTTTTTCGGGCTCCACCTTGAAAACGTATCAAAAATCCAAATATGTTTTGTGCTAGCTTCCATTAGTGCATCAGAAGGAGCAAAAAGGTTTCCAAAATCAGTATGTGACTGGTAGTTTTTATAAAATTTTCTCTACCTCTAAACTTTAGAGCAGACCCGGCCAGCGAAAACTACCACGAGCCGAAGTCAGTCGTGTTTTTACGCAAACGCGAGCCGAACTCATGCTTTAGAGCAGGTTTCCGAAAGCAGAAAGCGCGAAAATGTGACTGTGTCTCTCTCTAACACACAGTGATGCATGACTTCGGCAAGCATTCGGTGTGAATTGGCGAGTATGTTCGTGCCCCATTGGCTATCGCTGGGGAACTCTGCTTTTAGAGTCTAAAGCCGAGGTGCTCATTCGTCGCCATGGTAAAAACGAAATCGCTGGGCCTATTGCAAAGACAATAGCCGAAATGAAATGGAACCAAAGGCTCTTTATTTCACACAAACGATAAAAAAAACATCTGGTCTGCACCTGGATTTGAACACACGACCCCGCGCGTTCATGAGATGAGAGTCTATCCCTCCAAAGCCACCGAATGTGAACCTAATTTGGCTTGATGCTGAGGAATGTTAAAATCGAAACTAAGTTGACCTTGGCAGCTGTGAAAGGCTTGTTCTATTTTTAGATTTCTTCAAGAAGCTTCAAAACGAAAAATAAAAAAGTTTGTATGAGGTGCGGTATCTACTATATGTAGTGTCTTTGGTTATACCAACGAAGCCTTGGTTCGCGGTTTATTGGCATTTTTGTACTAGCAATTGCCTTAGAAAAACATTGACCATTTAGGGTAAAACCAGCTTCATCAAAATTATTTAATAAATTTTATGAGTAAAGTGCTTCATTACCAGCAGGAAATTAGATCGTATCATTTTGAATACTTCAGTTCAGGGCATCTTAGCGTACCGCGGTTTCTCCACCAAAGACAATTTTAATTGAAATATTACATTTTCTTGGTGGCAGTGACGAATTTTACTCATAAGATTAAATACATAATTTTGGGGAAGCCTGTGATACCCAAATGCTCAATGAACTGTGTCCGCGAAACACAATTCGTTCTATTTTTACGTCTGGCTCTTAGTCCATATGGAGTAGTTCGTGGGTGAATATAAAATTGGTACTCCAATTCGCAGTTTTTTGGCTGTCGAGTACCATTTCTTAGGGACATGCCCATTGTAACATCATAAAAAACGATTTTAATAAAAATCTACCGTGCGCTTTTAAAGATATTCAAGAATATTAGGGTTTAACTCCTTCTGGAGGTACCTTAACCAATTGACGTAGGTACCTTAACCAATGACCCTATCCATATTTGCTGAATTTTCCAGATTTTTCTCATAAGCCCTTAAAATCTAAGATATAATGGTTGTCGTTGTGTGCTGCAAGTACAAAAGGACCCATGAAACGCGAACCCAGTCTTTATTCGTAATACTGGATATGGGGTGATGTTTACAGAGGACCCTTTTATCATAATTTAAGGGTCCCATCCTGGGGTTGTTTTTAGTGTTGTACTGTGTAATAACTTGAAATAATAAAATAACATTTTTGTTTTTTTTTTGGTTTTTTTTTTAATAATATTTTACGCTTTTTTTGTGTTTGTTTGTTTGTTATATTTATGTATAATAGTTATATATTTATATATATATATATATATATATATAGTAGTAGTAATGTGTAGATACAATGTACAATGTAGATACATCAGGAGGTTTGTTTTTTTTTTTTTTGTATTTTTTTGTCCACATTTTCATTTATCGAACTTAAAATGTAAAAAAAAGAGGTTTCTTGCAACTAATCTAAATTATTAAAAAATAATTAAAAGTACAATTTTTTATTTCTCTCGCCTTTTTCAATGTGTTTGTGTGTGTGTGTGAGGGGGTGGGTGTGGGGGGGTTGGGTGTGTGTGTGTGTGGAGGGGAAGGGAGAAATCCCAGCGAAAGGTTTTAATTATAAACTACTATCACACAGGCAAACCAATCGCTGGACATCATCATGAATTGAAAGGACTTTTTTATGTATGCAGAAATGGATGATGATTGACGGAAGGGGCGAGGAGGGGCGACAAAAAGAGAAAACAAATTAAACAAAAAAAAAAGTATAAACCAAATTTTATTTTGTAGAGCAAACCGAAATTGGTCGTTGGTTATACCCTGCTCTGAGCCTCAAACCACAAACAACGCTCAGCTTAAACACTAAAAGCCATGAAACTTAATTTTTACACAAGTTAGCTTCAAAATGTTGAAAGCAGTGATCTGCACGGGTGCACTGCAACTAGAAGTGTACTGCATTCATACTCGATATTCATCACACTCGAGTGCAAGAAAATGTTCGCGCTCTTTTCTCCAACCTTGGCATATTTGTGCAGTGTCAATGGATACCCAATCGTGTGGCTCATTTCTTATACTCTTGCTAGCAGAGAGCGAGTGTTGATAGAAACACAAAAAAAAAAAAATTGGCAACGCTCTTTGTATTTGTCGCTCTCTTACATTTGTCTCTGTCTCTTGAGATAACAGCAACAACTTAACGGCGTTTATAGTTGCTTTTTCGAAGAAGACAGCGAGAGCAGAGAACTGCAAAAATCACTTTTTTCTTGATTCTCACATTTAATTAATCAACAGAAATCAGAGTTGAACATATTCAGCTCATACCGGCAATCGCATCGAATGGTTGAGTCAGAGTTCTTTGAGCGAACGTTTATGTGCATATTTATTCATCGAACAAAACTCAGCGTTGAATATAATCAGTGTCATACCGGCAAAAGCATCGAGCGGTTGGGCTAGAGTTTTTTTTGATCCAACATTGATGTGTTCGATCGAACAAAGCTCAGCGTAAAATTCCAGTAAAATGCTTTCTCTCTCTCTCTCTTTTTCCATATCAGCCTATGCGTCTTTGCAAGATCTTGCAGAGAAATTGTTAACTAGTAACAAAAAAAACTGTCCAACACCTAGTTGAAATGCTAGAAGAATTTAACTGGCAGCAAAATAGCTAGATTCGGGTGAGATGGGCAACAACAAATATTATCTTCTAAAGAAATGTTCGTTTGAAATACTAATTTGAGCTAGTTGTAATGAAATTTAACTGGTTGCAAGCCAATTGGTGATGGTTGACCGACAAATTTCGATGCACTTCGGCTTATACGGCAGCATGCAACATAATCAAACTGTCATTAGCGAATCACTACAAAGGTCATACAGGTTATAACTGGTTGTACACCAATGGCTGCTGCAGCGACAATTTCTATCCCACTGTATTCAGTCTGGTATTAAACTGGTACGCAAATGGCTGCTGCCTGGCCAACAATTGCTCACCTGCCTATGACATGCCTGTGTAAAATGAACGACTTCAATACATTGATTTCGGATAGGAAGTGCAACCAGTTGCAAGTTTTTAGCGACTGCATACATTTCTGGTTGTAAACTAGACACTTTTCCTGCAGAAATGGCCAAGTTTATTCATACGCTGTCTATAGTGTTGACTAGTCGATATTTAAAGCAGCGTTGGTCAGCCGTTTAGAGCGCAGGCCAAAAAGTGAGAGTGTATTAGTGTGTGATAAATAAGCGCCGTGATACTAGCATCAAAGCGCTAGCCAGCGTACTGAAATGCTTTTTGCTCTCTTCTTCTCAGCTTCGGCATGCGTTCGTGAAATGTCGTTCGCCCCCCAGGGGGTTCTTGTGACCAACGCTGATTTAAAGCTAACTTGTGTACAAATTTGGGCTTCATAACTCTGAGCGGACCAGTTTTCGGGTAGCAGAACTTTTAAAGATCGATTCAAACTTAACTTTGGTTTATACAAATGAAATGTTTTTTCCTTTTAATGTTTCAAATTTTTTAACTTATATAGAAAATGTTTGTTTGTTTTTTTTTCATTAATTATTATTTTTTGTTGTTTTTGTTGTTGTTGGGTTAGAGTTATGGATGTTTCATCTTCTTTTTCAATGTGTTCTCAAATGCAATAAACAATAACGGTAACTAAATTTATGTTGTAGCTCAGTCTCCAGTTGATTACCGTCGAATTTATTACAAATCGAAAAGATAATTATAATTATAATAATATAATAAAAAAATGCTTGAAATGTACAAAAAAAAAAAAGGTATATTAGAAAAGTAAACAAACAATGAAACAGAAACATGTTTCACTTCCCATTTCGTTTCGCTGCGCTGCACACCGATTATATGTTTTTTTGTTTTTTTTTTGTTATATATTTTGTTTTTATGATTACTATGTATGTGTGTGTGTGTGTGTTGTGTGTGGTTGTTGTTGGTTTTTCTTTTTGCCAAGTTTTTCTAATACATACTTTTTTTTTATACATAGTTTGTTTGTTTGTTTGTGTATACATATAGAGAAGGGTTTTTTTTGTATTTATTATTTGTTTAACATTCGTTTTTTTTTTTTTGAATTTTTATAGTAATTTTTTGTGTTTGTATTTGTTGTTGTATGCGCTTAAATGCTAAAAATATATAGTAGTATTTTTATTTTGTTTTGTTTTTTTTTTATGGTAGTTTTTTTGTTTTAGATTTCAAATTTTCAGTTGTATGGTTGGGTTTTTTTTGTTTTTGGAGCCTGAACAAACTAACTGCTCAGGCCAGACGTTTCATTCATATTTGTTTGTATGTATTCTATGTACATATCCTGTTTGTGTGTGTGTGTGTGTGTATGTCGTATCCGAGTTGGTTGTTTTTTGTTTTGTTATCTATCTAACCATCTATCTGACTGATTGATTGACTGACTGACTGACTGACTGACTTTCTGACTTTGACATATCTCTGGCTGGATTGCTCATCATCTAAGTGCTAAGTGCTGCGCTGATTCTCATTTGAATTGGTTTTTGTTATCATTATATAGAAATGGATCCTGTTATCCAACAGAGAGTTCATTAATTGAAACAAAACAAATACAACATTTCTTCCCCTGAAGACGTACAATGAATAACTGAACAATTGAGCAACAAAGTAAGCAAATATGGGAAAAATGGGCTTTAAATCAGCCAGACTTTTGCGAAATTGGAATTGACAATTGATTCGTGTTTTCTTCAAACTTTCTTGTGACCCGATCGTTCGTGTTTATAAAGCTATACTTAGCGTATACTTAGATGAGTTAAAAATTAAGTTCGGCACAATATTTTATATAAATATTTCAATATTTTAAAGCAAAAAAAAGTGGTTTCTATTCATATAAAGTATCGTTCCAAACTAAACTTTTATCTCTTCTGAGTATAAGCCTTTAGTTTGAAAGAGTTAAAGCAAGAGCACAATACTCGCGAGAACATTCGAGTTCTCTCAATTTGAGGTCGTATTTGGAGAAGAGGATACACTTTAGAAACTTGATTTTCCGAAGTTTGAAAAAGTAAATTTTGAAGCCGATTTTAATTTCAATTCAAAATACAAATTCGGGAATTTCGTGCTAGGTCGTGCCTGGCTCAAGTTTTTCATTTAAAATGTAGTTTTACCCATTTCGAAGGTCGAAAAAGAGGTGTCAATTTGATAAATTCGGCAAAATAAATTTGAAGAATTCCTTTCCAAGGTCGAAAAAGTTGTGCTAGGTCGTGTTTGGAGAACTTAACAAGCGTTTTTTCCGATTCCAAAGGTCGGAAAAGAGGGTAACACTTTAGAAACTTTATTTTCCAAAGTTTGAAAAAGAAAATTTTGAAGCCGATTTTAATTTCAATTCAAAATAGAAATTCGGGAAATTCGTGTTAGGTCGTGCCTGGCCCAATTTTTCATTTGAAATGTAGTTTTCCCCATTTCGAAGGTCGAAATTTGTTAAATTCGGCAAAATAAATTTGAAGAATTCCTTTTCAAGGTCGAAAAAGTTGTGCTAGGTCGTGTTTGGGGAACTTGACAAGCGTTTTTTCCAGATTCCGAAAGTCGAAAAAAAGGGTAAAACTTTAGAAACTTGTTTTTTCAAAGTTTGAAAAAGTAAATTTTGAAGCCGATTTTAATTTCAATTTAAAATACAAATTCGGGAAATGCGTGCTAGGTCGTGCCTGGCCCAAGTTTTTCATTTAAAAATGTGTCGAATTGTATTTAGAAGCCGATCTGTGTGAAATTCGGCAAAATAAATTGAAGAATTGCTTTCTAAGGTCGAAAAACGTCGACAACAAACCGATCAAAGTTTGAAAAAAATGATTTTAATTTCAATTCGAAATCGAAATTCAAAAATTCGACATGGAGATTCGAAAAAAAGTTAAATTTCGTGCTAGGAAATGCAGTTTTACTATTTCAAGCGTCGGAAAAGACGGATTAAACTGCTAAATTTTGTGCTAGGTTGTACCTGGCCCAAGTTTTTCATTTGAAAGTGTGTTAAATGGTATTTTCAAGCCGACTTTTGTAAAATTCGGCAAAATAAATTTGAAGAATTGCTTTCTAAGGTCGAAAAAGTCGTGATAGGTCGTGTTTGGAGAACTTGACAAGCGGTTTTTCCGATTTCGAAGGTTGATTTTTGTAAAATTCAGTAAAATTAATTGAAGAATTGCTTTCTAAGGTCGAAAAAGTCGACAACAAACTTGCTTTGAAAAATGCGTTTCAAAGTTCAATTTGAAATCGAAATTCGGAAATTCGACATGGAGATTCGACAAAAAATTAAATTTCGTGCTCGGAAATGCAGTTTTACTATTTTGAACGTCGGAAAAGACGAATCAAAACTGCTTAATTTCGAGCTAGGTTGTGCCTGGCTCAAGTTTTCATTTGAAAATGTGTCGACCTGTATTTCGAAACCGATCTTTGTGAAATTCGGTAAAATAAAGTGAAGAATTGCTTTCTAAGGTCGAAAAAGTCGACAACAAACCGATCAAAGTTTGATAAAATAGATTTTAATTTCCATTCGAAATCGAAATTCGGTAATTCGAAATGAAGATTCGACAAAAAGTTAAACTTCGTGCTCGGAAATGCAGTTTTACTGTTTCGAACGTCGAAAAAGACGAATCAAACTGCTCAATATGGTGCTAGGTCGTGTCTAGCCTAAAGTTGTCATTTAAAATGCAGTTTTTCAATACCGAACGTCGGAAAAGAAGAAACATATAAGGAAAAACGTTATTTTTAAGTCGATGCATGTGAAATTCAGTTTGAAATATCAAATTCCAAGTTCGAAAAAGTTGAGAATTTGATTTTGCATTAAATTTTAAGCAGATTTTGATTTCTACGTAGCAATTGGAAATCGAAATTTGAATATTAAGAAGTTAAATGCGAAATCTAGATTAGAAAAAAGTTCAACTTTTGTGCTAGGTTGTGCTGCACCGTGTCTGGCCTTAATTTGTCATTGGAAGAACGAAAGGGGAACCAAACCGTAGTTTAAAGCCGATTTTTGTGAAATGCGGCAAAATAAATTGAAAAATTTTGAAAAGTGAAATTCTATGATTTTCTAAATCGAGATCAGAAAAAAGTTCAATTTCGTGCTGGGCCGTGCCTGGCCTTAATTTGTCATTTGAAGTTTGAAAATAATGGGAAACCAAACCGTAGTTTGTAGCCGATTTTTGTGAAATGCGGCAAAATAAATTCGTTTAGAATTTAAGAACTTTTGACAAAAGTTAAATTACGTGCTAGCTCGTACTGGACCGTGCCAGACCCAAATTTGACGGGCGCATTTTACGTTTCAAAGGATTAAAAAAGTGAAATTCAATGATTTTTTTTTGTTCACATCAAAGGAAAAGAGTGTTGTATTTGTTTTGGGAACCCTTCTATACTTCTTCCACTTGATCCCCATTTCCATGCGTGTTCTTTTTCTTTTTTTTTTTTTTAGTATTTTGTTTAATCTTTTGCGTCCAATTATAATTGTCTTTCGAAACTTAAAACCAAACAAATCAAAATAATAAAATAATAAATTAACCCCCAATTTTTTGTTTCGTTTTCTTTCGTATTTTCTCATCTTTTTCATTTTTAGTATATATATAATTATTTTTCCATCAACTTTTCATTCAACTTTTGCTCTTAAATTTACTGTGAGTGGCGGCTACGGGACTTTTGTGGGGCTATTTGTTGCTGTTGTTTTACGGCTTTTGGCTCTCTGACATTTATATCGTTATCAACCTATAGATATCTATATATCTCTATGCTTCTTCTTCGGAATCGTCGTCTTTTGCTTTCAAAACTCGCCTAAACAAAAAACCCAATGAAAACGAACGAAAATTAAATGTTTTTGTACTGCTTTAAACGTAATTTAAGCAAAAGCAGATTGTGAATGTTGTCAAAGTACTTTGTGTGTGAGTGTTGGAGTGTGTGTTTGTGTGTGTGTGTGTGTGTGTGAAAGTGTTGTACATCAAAAGCATTTCTTTCGTTCTTTCATTTGTTTTTTTGCTTTTTGCTTTTTTTTTAGTTTTTTAAATAATAATAAACATTTTTTAAAAAATTTTCAATTTTTTTCATGTTTTTGGTATTTTTTTTTGTTTGTTTTTTTTTTTGTTTTGTTTTTCTTTTTTTGTCGTTTTTAGTAAGTAGTAGTACATAGTTTCAATAGTTGTTAAATTTAAAAACGAGTTTATCACACCTTAAACGTTATCAGTACTTGGCACAACTTACAACACAAAAAAAAGTACTTTTAAAAAAAATTAAACTTTAACTTTATGTGGAAAAAACACAAGGTGGAAAAACAACACGGAATCAGCTGGTGGCGATGGTTTGGGGTTGGGTGAAATGTGGAAATGTGGTTAAAGAGAACTCAGATGGAACTTTAAGCGACAATTAGTTTTTTTTCACTCCGCTCTCGCTATACCACAATAAGTTCCTTACATGCATTTTGCTCTTTTTAAAAGCGCACACATTCAGAGGTCTGTTCCCCTTTTTCGATTTCGAATAGGTAGCTATTGCCGTTTCCCAAAAAGGAAAACAACTTAAAAGTATCTATTCACAATCCGTTGAAAAACTACTGAATGTGAAGTGTAAGTTTCCATATTTTGACTGCAACTATGACAGTGACGTTATCCAAGACACTTAGACCATATAGATCAATTTGTATGTTGCTATTGGTCCGCTTTATGGACCACTTGAAAATGCTAACGCAGTTAAATTCTAGGGGTAAGTCGCTCAAAAAATGTAACTTTTAGTTAAGAAATAGTTGTAAGCCGGCTCAAGGTCGTGTGTCTTTTATGTGCCTTTAAAAAAAATTTTTTTTTTGTATTATTTATTGAATCTTCTCTTAATGAGACTAACAATAAATTTTCAAATTAAAAACACAATTATTTGGTTTCCTTCAATATATTTCGATATGCCGTCGGCATTCGTCATCAGGAAGAAGAGCAACAGCGTCCAATCAATCAGTCAGCTGTGGAGTTGAAAACTAGTTAAAGGCACATAAAAGATACACGACCTTGAGCCGGCTTACAACTACTAAGAACAGGTCGCTAAACCCAACAATTAATGTAACTTTTATTTATTTGACATTTGACGAAAAGCATATCCATTTTTATACAAAAACTGCATATTTCCAAATTCCTTTAAAAGGAAACCATGGGTGGGTAATTCTTCATAATTCGCGATCCATTGAGGAAATTTTTTTCCGGAATTTTGTTCCTACAAAAATGAGTGGAACAACAAAAGGTGTGTTCAAATTGTTTATACTGCTTAGAATCGCCAAGAGTTAAAACATCGGAAGAATCTATGGCCATGTTCAGCAGAACAACTTGCTCCCTGATCAAGTATAAATTTGCAATAATCTTCCAACAGAACTCGAGTGATGCGGCATTATAAAAGCCAATTTGAGGTATCATGATACAGGAGCATGTATCAAAGAAATTGTACGCCACTTTAAAGTGATACTGCTCCCTTCAACAGAACAAACTAAACGATGCATAATATTTTTCTGATACCTGCTCAGGGATCAACTATTCTGCTGAAGCAAACAATACATAAAAGAACATTTGTCAAGAAGCCAAAAATAAGTTCTATGCAAAACTAGCCGCATCTCTAGAAGATATGCGTGACAGCAAGTCGTACAGTAGCACCATTAGAGGATTAAATGGAATCTCTTTTGTAAAAGGCATAGAAGTGGACGCTCGAAGCTACCCTTGGAGTATGCCCTACCATACATTGTAAATGAAGCACTAGGCATTGTCGCTTAAGTAAAACATAACAGCTAGCTCCTGGTCCTAATCGCCTACCGGCTAAGTTTATAAAATTTTGCCTTACCATCTTGTTTACAAAGGTTAGCAGAAGCATACAACAATATATATTGCAAGCCCCAACAGTTTTCAGCAAGCCATAATATTCCCAATTTTCAAGAAAGGCGATTCACAAGTAATCAGCAACTACAGGGGAATATCTTTTCAGAATGCGACAGCAAAAGTTTTCTCTGCAGTTCTCCTTGAACGTCTTAAGTAATTGGCTCAACACTGTCGATGTTTTAACATAGTTTCAGTCGGGATAGTAGGATAATATCTTCTGTCTGTGGCAACATCATAAAGAAAACGATTCGAAATTCCAATCGTTTTACTTTTTAAATCCCCTCGAAAATGGGGAACAGGACCCGATTATGTATGCTGCTTCATTTTTTTTTTCTGTCTTTGATGTATGCTGAGCTAAGTGAAAATATGTGTGGCTGATGGTGAATTTTCAGCTATGGTAAATAAGTGGAAAAAATCACGAGATTCTCGAGTTAACGTTGCATACATTAAAAATCAAGGGACTATTGACTCGAAATCAGTTCTTTTCGTGTAAACTTCACAAAGTTTGGCTTCATGATGTAAGTTCCGTCTAAGTCAAAGAATTTGGTGGCTTTTGAATTCAAAATTGGGCAACGAAAAGAAGCAGAAGTTAATCAGAAGGTGTCTCAAGGTACTCTTGACAAAGAAAATTTAACATAGAAGAGGGTTCCGCAAGCAGAGAGCGCGAAAATGTAACTGTGTCTCTAACACACAGTGATGCATGATTTCGGCAAGCATTCGGTGCGAATTGGCGAGTATGTTCGTGCCCCAGGGGCTATCACTGGGCAACTATAACATAGAAACACAATTTGAAACGCCTCTCTTGTTAGGCATTTCCACAGCTACGAACGTGACAATCGTACGATTTTTTTCGATTACAATAAGTTTCCGCATATAAGTGATTGGATAGCACTTTATTTAATGTAAAAGATGCGAGTTTTTTAATGCAACTAACTTTAATATGCTATGCAATGATGTAACTATATATATTTATAGCTGATTCGCCGACTCGAAAATAAATGTTGCTCATTATGATATGCAACGTGACATACGTTACGTGCCAAGTCTCTCTAACGCAATACTTCTTTATATATCAGCGATGCCCAGCCTTATGCTCTTTGGGTACGTTTTGTTATTGTAATAGCACCGAACATAGGAAATCAATGATCGCGCGAGGCATACAAAACAACACACATGCTCACGATTTCGTGTGTATGCCTCGTATAGAACAAAAACCGGTTTTGTTCTCTTCTTTGATTGGTGTTTACGAGCGCAAACAAACTGACCAACAACAATTTCATTATTGGTATTGGTGCTTATCTTTGTGAATATTGGTGAGTGCTCTGTCGTATGCTGCTTCTGGGCATGCCTGTTATATATGTATCCTTTTGCGTGTAATCCTAAAATAACATCAAAATTTTGATTCAGGAACTTATATTGATATACATTAAGATAAGTTAGCTGCATAAAATGAATCGATTAGGGTATTCACTTTGTTGTGCACATATGCACTTGGGCAAGCATGGCTGAGATGTTATTTGAATGTCAAGATACTAAAACAAAAAAAAAGATTCCTCAATGGACTGCGATTTATAATGATTTTTTGAAGTTTTGGTTGAAGTTTGCACCTTTTCCATACAATGTACATACCCACCTAGCATTTGGAAGATCATTTTAACAAGAATCACCTTGTTGAGTCTTTTTCGAGGCCTTTTGATGATTAAAAAGAGATTAATTTCATGTGCAAATGATTGGAAATATGACTCGAAAATGAGTCGAAACTGATCAGAAAATCGGGTTATAAACGACTTTTCAAGAAGAATCGCGGCTAGGGTACCATTTTCTACCGACCAAAGTATCATTTATGATCAGAAAACGTGCGCAATTATGTCTTATTTTATTCAGACAGAGGACTTGAAAAAGACCCGAATGTGATCAAAAGTTTTGTAAAATGCTGGCTGGGTATACATATGTTTGATCACAAATTCTTTTCAAAATAAGTTTGAGCACAAGTGCCCGACTTTTCCTAGTCAAGGGCTGGGTACAATTTGTTCAGTGTAAATTTTTTAGTGCACAACAAGTTGAATACCCTAGATGTTTTCAATTTTTGTTTGACTTTTCTGTAGCCTTTTATTATTTTTCAAATTCAAATAGTTTTTAAATAAAATTCAACGCGAACTATTTTTATAAATGAAACAACAAACTGCGTTTGAGTTCTTCACAAAAACTTTAGAGCCTTTTCGCGCCATTTAAAACTCGACTTTTTTAACTTTTGTTTTTGTTTACGCTTATTATACAACAAAAAGCATCAGATAAGGGGGTATGTCTATGACCTTAACAATTTCATACTCAGCAGAGGTCCAAATCTAGTGTACCCATTTAAGCTGCCTTTATACTTATCATATCTAAAGAGACTCTCTGACGATAGTGTAATAGCAAAGCAAATAACTCTAAATATTTAGGAAACTTGGCCTTTTTTGATGCAATTTGACAGGTTCAATTCGATAAAACTTTCTCTTTAGAGAATTTGGACAATTGACTATTTAGAGATATCCCTCTAGTACGGCCGACCCACGCTGTATCAACGTTCCGTCGACGATTTTGTGACTGTCGTTGACGCTCGACTGACGTATTTTTCAAGGCGATGTCCGCTCAATACATTAACGGCTCTCCAGGCACGTAAGGTCGACGCAATGCCATGCAGAGAAGCGATATAAGCGACGCTCGTTCGACCCAATGACATGCATGGGGCGACTTAAGCGACGCTCGTTCGACCCAATGCCATGTATGGGCCGACCTTCTCTCTCTCTCTCTCTGTCTAGCGTTCGGCCCATGTTACAATTTGACAGGCGGCACGACGCATCAACGTACAAAGAGCAACGCTGGGTTGACGAAAATAGTGTGACTGACCCCAGCCGTACTAGAGGGATATGACAAGTGTTAGCCTGAGAGAGATTTTCTCTCTCACAGTTTTGAACATGCTTTTGCTTTAATAGTGGAATTTCGCTTTTACTTCAATCTGGAGTCAGGATCATTTGATTTTCAAGTAGGATGCGTATATGAAATTAGCATTTTTGGATTGCTACAAGCCTTTTAGGATTGTTTCAATCCTTATGTACTTGATTCAAGTAGAATCTAGTACGACTTGTTCTTCTTTTTTTTCTGTGATAGTGATCTGATACCATTATCCTTCAACTTTTCCCTATTTAAAGCATAACACTAGGCAACAAGATCCGGTATATTGAAGGGTTGGGGCTGATTCTAGTTAATTTTCATATGCTGAACACGAATCTGTTTTCAGAAATGATCCATCACGTTGAGATTTTCGTCAATGTTACAATTTTCAATTATTTGAGCTTAAAGTTGCCTATTTTTGACCCTTTTCAGACGCGTTTTCTGGGGAATCTATACTTTTTTGATCTTATTGTAAATTACTATTCCTTAACTTTAAAATAAACTATCCCAAAGAATTTTACAATTTTTTTAAGCAAAGATATACCATTTTGCACAAAATTTGCACTTACAGAAACAGTACAACGGGCTAGTAATTTGTATAGAATTTGAATGAAAATTTTCAACAAATCCCATTGCATACAACAATGTTTGTGAACCTCGTACACAAATGGCATATCTTCATTGGAAAAAATCGTAAAATTGTTAGGTATAGTTTATTTCAAAGTTAAGGAGTAGTTCTTTTGGATAATATTAAAGAAAGTCAAAACAGAAGTATAGTTTCTCCACAAATTGCATATAAAAAATGAGTGAAATAAGGAATTTTTTGTAGCTTTAAGCTCAAATTACTAAAAATCTCGATGTGATGGACCATTTCTGAAAACAGATTCGTGTTCAGCACACGAAAATCATCTTTAATCACCACCGACCCTTCAATATACTGGAAAAAGTCTAATTTTTTTGCCTTGTGTAATGTTCGCTAGGCTATTCAAAAACGAACATTTTACGAACTTTATTCCGTTGAGATCAAAGTCAATTTTTGAGTTTTTTTTTCTTTGATAGTGCTTAAACTTGATCTGATACCATTAACCATCAATGTTTCCCCTATTTAAGGTATAATGTTCGCTAGGCTACTCAAAAATGAACATTTTACGAGCTTGAGTTTGCTTTTTTTTACTTAATGTGTAAAATTTCTCATTTTTAGCATCAACATCATCATTTTTTAAACGGAAAGTTGCCACCACACAAACTTGGAACTCTGGTGCTAAAAGTTCTGAAAGCAAATCTTAGATTTGGAAATAATTGAAAATCAAAAATCAATATAACATTTCAGTTCAAAGTCAATTTTTGAGCTTTTTTTTCTGTGATAGTGCTTAAACTTGATCAACTTTTCCCTATTTAAAGCCTAATGTTCGCTAGGCTACTCAAAAACGAACATTTTACGAGCTTGGGTTTGCTTTTTCTTACTTTATGGAAATATGTAAAATTTTAGAATATGCCGAAAATGCTCACTTTTAGCATCAACATATCATTTTAAAACGGAAATCTTAGATTTGGAAATAATTGAAAATCAAAAATTAATAAAACATTTCACAAGCCAGTCGAAAGTGTTGTTTTTTCATGTACAAAAGTTAAAATTTAATTTTCCTCTAACCTCTCTCTCTCTCTCTCGCTCTCTCTCTCCTTCCTACTCCTTCTTCTTGTCTCCTCTATTTTTCTTTTGTTTAAAAACGCTTTCGCTTTCGCTTTCCTAAGCGCGCTGCTTGTTTTTAATAACGATATAAAATAGCCTCTAAATACTAAAAAATAATTTCGTTTTTTTTTTCTTCCTTTCTTCTTCTTCTCTCCTTCTTCCTACTCTTTTTCAACGTTTTCAACGTGCACGCTAACTCACAAGTTTTTGTTGTTCTCAAATATTATATTATATAAACCCCCTTAAAAAAAAAAACAAAAAGGAAACAAAAAGAAAAAAACCAATTCTCCTCTCTCTTTCTCTCTATCTCTCTATATCTCTCTGGTTTCAGCAATTCGCCATTTTCTTTTCTTTTTGGGAATTTTTTATAAAAATTCCTTAACGTAAATCTGTTTGTATTGACAACTTTGGACATTTATTTTGTGTGTTCCTAAGCGCTAAAGCCACCAAAAAAAAAAATTCTTTATATATATATACGTATATATATATGTGAGGAACAAAAAAAAAAAAAAAAAATACGTTACATTCTCTCCAATTAACAAAAACAAATTTCACGCACTTTCAACATACATATATCTCATATATAAATGTTTTTTATGCCTAGCAAAAATGTTCTCTTTTCTTTCTTCCTTTTTTTTTTATATATATATATATACATACTCTTTGACAATAATATATAAGTGTATACCCTAAAACCTTTCTCCCGTGTCCGTCCGTCGTCCCTTCCACAGTGGTATTAACGGCATGTGTTTTTGGAAAGAATGGGGTGGGTTCGTCTTTTTATGTTTTTGTTTTTGTTATGGTAAGAGTTTTTTGTTTTGGGGCTAAGCAGTGGCGCCATATTCTGTGCATAATTCTCAAATAATTGTATGGTTTTTACTAAAATTCAAGAATTAACGTAGTAGTAAAAGTGCAAGAGAGCCAAGCAAAGCAATTTGAGATTAATGCTTGCTGACTTTGAAGCAGAGTTTCCCCCAGCCAGCGAGCTGTCACGAGTAAGCTCGTTCACCGATGCGACACAAGTAAAACAAAAATGCAAAAGCACTCGTGTATTTGCAGATTATTGTATAGGCGAGCTCGTAGATTCAAAGATCTACTGCAGGCTGCTGCGTTCACCGCTCTGCCGCGTCAGTATATTGCCGATTAACACTTCTTAAAAGCATTTACACATTTTCTGTCCTTTAACGAACACAGAGACTCAGTCTTTGTGTTTACCGATTCACACAGCCTTAAGTTCGGCTTGCGTCTGTGTGTAAAACGAGAGTAACTTTGGCCAGTTCTGCTTTAAAGTTTAAGCAGAGCTTCAGTGTGCCTGGGGCAACAAGTAGTTGGGTGGCTGTTGCAGAATTGCTCTCTTTTTAGCTTCTACTTCTATTAGTATTACTCTCTAGGCCAGACCCGGCCGAAAACACGAATGATTTTCATGCAAACGAGAGCCGAACTCAAGATTGTGTGAATCGGAGAAGACTGAATTGCAAGCAGCGTTGCCAAAAGAGCTATTTTTTCCAATGAGTGATGTTTAGTCCAGTGCCGGCCAAATGGAGTGTGCTTGTGTTGGTGAGCAAGAGAGCTCTCTCCAGACTACAGCCGTTTTACTTGCAATTCAATGTTCACCGATTCACACAATCATGAGTTCGGCTCGCGTTTGCGTAAAAACACGACTGATTTCGGCTTGTGGTAACTATCTCTGTCCGGGTCTGGTTTAGTCTCTTTTGCTCAGTGTGTTGCTCAGCCTCTCTTGCTCTAGTGACCTCTTCAGTGACTGTTCACAGCGATATTTGAAACGATATCACCGAAATGGATAATAAAAAGGCGAAATGTAAAATATTGAAAATTTACTTTGAGTTGCAACTCACAAAGCAATCTTAGCAATCACTCGGCTGCAGGTGGAACCAGTTGCTCGACAGAACAACAACCATGAGAGCTCTGCCCTTAAGGAAAATGCTGAGAAAGTCGGATTTATAAGCCAACAAAGGATTGCATGAAGAAGCCAGCCAATAGAATGATTGCTAATCGTCACCATGTCTTTGGGTTAGTTGACGAGAAAGTGAACAGTTGAACAAATGATCAATTGAACAGCTAAACAACTGAGCAATTTGAGTGAGTTTACTCCCTTCGAAAAAAAAGAGCAAGTGAACATGTTCAGTGAACTAGAGCACTGAATTGCAAGTTAAACTTCTATAGTCTGGAGAGAGCTCTCTTGCTCATTAACACAATAAGACTTTTCTGTTCTCTCCAGGTGGCCTGCCCTGCTCTAGGCCAGGGTTCGTCAAGAAGAGAGGACAGAAAATGCGTAAATGCTTTTTAGGCAGTGTTGCTCGACTATATACATAAGTAATTCCGCGGAAGGGATTGTATGGTAAGGCTGATTGCGACTGACTTTCAGAGATTCAGTGAGAAATGACTTTTGACAAGCATTTGGTTCTTATACATGTAAGAGCCAGCCCCCCAGGGTCTGTATCGGGGGAACTCTGCTCTAGGCTGACGACATTGCAGTTCGCTAATTCGAAGAGAGGCTTCAGGCCAGAGCAAGAGGCGTCTTTCCTACTGATTTGCCTCATGTAAGCATGTTTGCCAGGGCCGGGCAAATGGAGAGGACATCAAAATGTGCTTGTGTTCGTGAGATCGAAAGTCTTTAGCCTAATCCAGGGGACGGCTAAGCGCACATGCCCAATTTTTCTTTGCTTGTGTGTGTTTAGACACGCGAGAGCGTGATCATTTAGCACTTCTTTGTTGTTGCACAAGAGAGCGGTATAAGCTTGTATACTGTCGCAGAGCACGTGACGCACTCTGGCCTAATCTCACACTCATAAGTTTCGGCTTGTGTCTGTGTGAAAACTCTCTCTACTCTTACAACTACAACTCTTTTCACACAGTTGGCGCCAACTGCTAAGCTTTTCCTCAATTGTTGTTGTTGTTGTTGGTGGGTGTGTTGTGGGGGGCGTAATTCTTGATATGCCTTTTGGGTATTGTTGTTCTGGTTCTTGTTTGTTGTGTCCTTTCAGGTTTTTTTTCTTTCTTTCTTTTTCATTTTTGTTTGTTTGTTTGTTTTGTGTGTTTTCTTTTATTATGATTTGGCTTAAAAACTAACATTAACGTTTAGGATTTCTTCTTCTTGAACTTTTTTTTTTTCGTCATCGTCTGATTTTTCTTTTTTTCGGCCTTTTGTGGGATAGTTTTAACATTTTGGTTTTGTTTTCTTTTGTTTTTGTTGTTTATTTTGTCGTAGAAGATAATGCACTTACATTGAGGTATTTTAATTACTTTTTCAATCTTCTCTTCTGAATTCAATTTAAAAAAAAAAAAAAAAGAAAAAACAAACAAAAAAATGTAGTTGTAGTTGTATGTTAAACTTTGCCCTTAAAGCTTTGTTGTACATTTTGCTGCTGCTGCTTCTCTCTCTCTCTCTCTCTCTTTGAAATTTTCGAATTTTGTTTGCCGCTAAAAGTTTGTTGTTGTTTTTGGTTTTGTTTTCTTGGTTTGCCGAAATGTTTTTTTTCTTGATTTGTTTGTTGGATTTGTTGCAAGTGTTATATTTAAACAATATAGGTAAACTAATGACTATAAAGTATAGAAAAACATATATGTACAGTCAGGGACAATGAAATAAAACCTATTTTATGGTCCCTGACTGTATGTATGTATGTATTATTATATTAAAACAAAAATCAACAAAATTGGGCTATTGTTGTTGTTGGTTTTTTGGCTTGTTGGTTTTCATATAGTTTGATTGTTTAATGCTCTGAATTGGGAACTATTAATTAGTTATTAAATGCATATTTCGTGTATGAACATAATAAGGGGATAATTAAACTATGAAACAATGTGTGTGTGTGTGTATGTGTGTGTGTAAGTAGGTAGGTATGTCTCATGTATATAACAGCTTTCATATAACACTTTAACGTAACACTTTCTCTCTCTCTCTCTTTCTCATTCTCTTAACATTTCAGCACCGTTATATTTGTATTTCGTTTCAAGGCAAACACATCTCCTCTCTCTCTTAATCGTTTTCACTCTCTTATAATCAACAACAATCAAAATCAAAACAACTTTTGCGCTTCGAAAACCTTATTTTACAGCTCTGTACACTTTTTAAACATTGCTTTTGGTTGGCATTTTTCATCAATTTTCACTTAACTATGTTTTGTTGTTGCTGACATATCCTGTGTGTGTGTAGGTGTGTGTGTGTGTGTAATGTTTGTTTAACTTCTTTCTCAACTTAATCTTAAGCAGCTTACTCAAAATGTTGTTTAAAAAAAAAATAATAATAAAAATAATTATTTAAAAAAATTAAACTTTATATTTATATGTATATAATTTTGTTGTGTTTTTGTTTCTTTCTTCTTTTTCATTTCCTTGTGTTTGTGTGTGTGAAAAAAATAACAATTTACCCCGGACCCGCCCGGCCCGGCCCTAGAGGCAGCCAGTACAGTGTGTGTATGTGGGGGGGAAGGGGGAAAGAGTGTAAGAACAGCTAACAATTTGAATTTAACGGTTTATTTTTTTTTCGCATGCATTTGATATGAAAAGAGAATCCTTGCAACTGTGGTGGGGGGAAGGGGGATTGTGTGTGTTTTACTGTTCAATTGGTTGTTGCTTACTTTTTTCACTTCTTTTTTTTTTTTTTTGTGGCCAGCACACGGGGTTCGGGGGGAGGGGAGGGGCGGGGGGTTTGTTGGCTGGGCTGGGTTTTGGAGGTAGAGTAGTACACTGCCTAGATCAGATTGGTTATTGTTGGTACTGCTGCTGCTGCTGCTTCTCCTCCAACTATTCTGCTTCAGTTTCTTACTGTTGTGAGCTTGCCAGCTGCTGCTGCTGCTGCTGAGAGACGGTCGCGGCATTGCCGGGCGGCGGTGGCGATGGCTGCTGCTGCTGCAATTGATGCGAGGTCGCTGCTGCCGACGACGCCTGCTGCTGTTGATGATGCGCAGGCGGCGCCGACGACGACGACGCCGAAGTCGATTGATGGAGCGATTGCGGCGGCAGCGGCTGCGGCGACTGTTGTTGTTGTTGTTGCTGCTGCTGCTGAGTCCCACTGGGCGCAGCTGCGACACCGGCTAAGCTTTGTTGCTGTTGCTGTTGCAATTGTTGTTCTTTGGCAGCTTTCTGTTTTTTGGTCACTGGCGGCGGATTCGTGGATAGCATCATGGCGCGGATGCGACGTTGTGCGGACTGCAAAAGAGAGTGAGAGAAATGTTAACGGTGAATACAAATACTGATATCGACAAGGAGAGAGAGAGAGCGAGAGATGTTAACGGTTAAACACCAGGGTATCCAACCGAAACAACAACCGTTATTTTTAACCGGTACAACCGAATCAAACTGAAAAACCGAAACAAAGTAACCGGTTTCATTTCGGTAGACGAAACATAATTTAAATATTTAATTATCATCTGTGGAAGTCCCGAAAATCCATATACACTAACCGTGACTATCTACCAGTTCACACTCTTATCGCTTAGAAACGTGCCCATCAATAGCAAAACCCGTGTACACATACAATCTAGGTTTCGGGCAGCAGCAGAGCAGACACGTCGTCCGAATTTCATTCAATAAGTTTAGCAAATTGAATCAACGAGCGGTAAAGCTCTCATTTCTTTATCTGGGCTTGATGACTTTTCGATTGCACCTCATTAAAACCTCTCCTTCCAAATGTTTAAATACAAATTGTTCTAGAATGTGCGCTCTGCGTATTAAAGATTTTGCGGTAAGCATGCAAAAATGTCTCACTTTACTCGTGTAATAATTATGTATGTATGTTTATTTTACATGTACATACATAGGTGAAATTCGCGGCACAATAATGGAAGGTCTGTTCTCGTTCCCGAGTTCGATCTATCGGAATACGTAAAAGTTTTGATTTCTAGGAAATGACTCTTAAATTTGGTTTAAACCAGCCAGCTTACGGCGGAGTAGACAGTAATACATATAAAGAAAATCAATCATTTTTTCAATACACCCTTCTCATCTCTCTCGTCCAAAAAAGGGTTTGGCGATAGATTGAGGAGAGATTTGGGTGATACTTTGGCGATTTACACCAACAAAATACATAATGTATCAATGCAAGGGATAAATAAGCGATATGATATATCCCTAAAAACCACCTTGAAGACTTGAATGTATTTTTTTATTTTTTTTAAGATTTCTCGCATTTTCATCATACAATCTGAAAGGAGAAGGAGAAAGGAGACTTCGGGCTATGGGTTCGCAGCGCTAACCGGAAGGTTATTCCATCGTTTCGTAGCTTAGCTTGTAAGAGGCGGCTAAGGGCATCCTTCTCATGGAAAAGCTGATTATAGTACCCTGTCTTGCCAGTTTGTCGGCTGACTCGTTACCCTCAATGTTACGGTGCCCAGGTACCCAGATGAGGTGGATACGAAGATGCTGAGCGATTGCATTTAAGGATCTACGGCAGGGATGCCCAGCCGTATGCTCTTTGGGTACGTTTTGTTTTTGTAATTGCACCGAAGATAGCAAATTAATGATCGTATACATATGCAGGGCGCGAGGTATACAAACGATTTCGTGTGTATGCGTCAATAACATATGATTTTCTTGTTGCCTTAACCAATTTCAATGAGATTTTCATATTGGTATTGGTGCTTTTCTTTGTGAGTGTATTGGCGAGTAATCTGCCGTGTGTTGCTTTTGGGAATGTCTGATCTACGGCATTCCGTGAGCGTTTTGGCGATGTTGTCTTACGAGTCAAGAGCTCTTAGAGCTGCTTGACTATCTGAGCAAGGACGCGCGCACACATGCGACTGAAAGATTAACTGACGGCGGAACTTAAGGCTGTTCTTGACAACTAATCACGCATGGCGCATGGAAGTGTGAACAACGTATACTGGTGATCTCCAGAATTCAGTTGTAAGCTTAGCTATATATGTTCTCTTTTTCGATCATGAATACGTTGAGGTATTTGGCGGCCCTTCTAGATGGTCACCATTTTTGCTTTGGCTCACACTGCAATGATCAGGGAGCCGGAATGAGATTTCCATATTTAGGTCGATGGAGAAAACTCCCCCCCCTACTACTTTGTCTTCGAGCTTAGATCCATCTGTGTAGATATTGATGGCGTTGGCTTTACTGTGGGACAACTCATTACAGGCATATTGAATGAAGTTGTGGGTGTACAATAGTCTGTAATGGCGGGAAACGTGTTTTAACGATTTAGTGTAGATGAGTGTCTCGAGTTACCCGCGTTGCAGGCTTCATACTCTCTTATTGTCAGGGCTGTAATGCCCGCTAACTGTTTAGACATCAAGTCTGGACGAAGAAGATTAAATATGGTGTTTAGTGCTTCCGTTGGGATGGTTCGAAGGGCTCCGCTCATACATATTTCAGCACTTCTCGACGAAATTTGTTTCAGCTTTAATTCCCTGCTCTCGGCGACCAGCCCTCAACCGTTATCCACCACTCACCTGAACGCTATAAAATGGTCCAATAATGTGAACAGGCGTCTCCTCATCTCCGCCGGAAGGTGGCGCCAGCGCATGCTCTGGCAATTTGATGATACTTCCCGTCACCCGCTGCAATTCGCGAACATTTTGTCCACCCTTGCCAATAATGCGTCCCACCTGGAAGTAAGAAGAAGAAGAAGCAATAGTGAGTTGATGCCATCCACCACCAATTTGAACACACTCCCACCAACTCACCTGTGAACTGGCCACCAGCAATTCAACCGTCAGACGCACATCATCCGTGCCGCACATGAAACCTTCCTCGCGCATCTTCTCAAATATCATATACTGCGCCTTCCACTGACCCTCCGGTGTGCCAACAATCGTCACCTTGCGCTCCGTTTGTTGGTCCAGCGGCTTGTCGGCATCGAGCGGCGCTATCTTCAGGGATGCATTCGAGAAGCGCATGATGCTGCGTATGTGGGAGCCTTTGGTACCGATAATGGCGCCAACCGCATTATTGGGTATGTAGAGATATGTCGTCTCCTGCATGTCGTTGGGAAAGACCGGCGGCACCACACTGGCCGGCGTCTTGGACATGGCAAAGCTCTGGCACGAGGGGAACGGCATGCTCGTATTGAAGACCATGCCGTTGCCCGGTGTCGACATCATTGCCATGGGATGGAGGCCGGGGAACATGAGGCTCTGGGGTGCCATGGCCTGCAGGTCGTTCTCGTAGCTTTGGCGCAGTTTGGTGCTGATTTGGTTCTCGGCACGCGACATGTTCTCAATCAGGCCCTTGACCGTGATGATGCGCTCCAGGTTGAAGCTGTTGATGTCGTTGATCGAGCTGACGGTGATCTTCGTGTCGGTGTCCTGCATGATGCGTTTAATCGTGTTGCCACTCTTGCCAATGATGCGTCCAATTAGATTGTTATGGGCGAGAATCTTCAGGCAGATTTCACTGGGGGAGGAAGAGGAGGGGGGCATGAGTCTGAGAGATTGGGCTTTACGTAGATCTTGAGCCAACTTACCCCTTATTCGTGGAGAGGGCCTCCTGCTGCATCACCTCCAGTATACGCTTGCAGGCATTGGTGCAATTCTCCGGATTGCCATAGATCGTTATGGACTTCTCCAGCGAGCCGACATTCTCCTTGCGATGCACATCAACCCGAGCCCGGCTCTGTTGTGTTATGGTCCGTATGGTGCTGCCTTGGCGACCAATAATGGCGCCCACCATTTCGCTTTGGACCAGTATGCGTAGCGGGAAGTCCGCCTGACGTCCGGGGCCCGGCATACCCGGATACGGATTACGCTGATTCCGTTGACTGCGACGCTGATTCTTGTCCAGCTGCTCGGCATGCAGTTTGCTGCCTTCAAATTCGACGCCGTTTAGACCACCAGCAGCTCTGCGAGAGGATGAGATAAATGTGCAAAAACATTAGTTTTGGATGGGTTCAGAGAAGTCGGGGGGGGGGAAAAAAGAAAGAAGAGAGGTAGCCATACACACACACACACGCACATAGCATCCTGCCCGCCACTCTGCTTTCTTCTAACTACGCATACATATCAAATATATATATATAGATATATAGAGTAGATATATATCTAAGCATAACACCAGATTTCAAAAAGGGAAACAACATTTTCCATCACTGTTCAAATATCAGAGAGATTAACGGTTTTTTTTTTTTTTTCAAACAGCGCGCTCTGTTATGAAGGGGAAGGTAGGTGGGTGGGGAGGGGAGGGGTAGAGAGAGAGAGAGAGGGACGCACACCCCACAACGACAACAGCTACAGTCTGAGTGGCCTACATCATCCACCCGACAAACGTTAAGCAAACACTTTAACGTTTTAGATCGAAATTTGTTTGAAGGAAAAAAAGATATGGTTTAAACGGAGTTTAAAACGAAGATAAATTGAATTCAAAATTAAAAACTAAATGCTGATACAAAAAAAAAAACATAATTGATAACCAAACCGAAACTGAATCAGCTGATCTAATGGCATTACCGGCATGGAAAGTCATGCGACGTAAGTAATTTAAGCTTACCTCGTCACATATTGCGTCAACGTGGAACATAAGTCTAGTATGACCAGTTTTAAGAACATATGCCGAAAATTAAAGTGGTATTGTGGAGTGGTCTCAATATTAGTTCAATTGTTCAAATAATGATACAATAACTACAAGGTAGCGCACCGCGCAGCTTCGATATTTTCAGTCGGCCTTGGTTCGATGACACAAAATTGTAATCTGGTGTATCGAACCGACATGGTCGACTTTTTCTATCGAAAGCTGTGCCAACATGTTTGAATATGCATGTAAATCTGCCATACTTTGCAGATCGATCACGAACTTATATCTTATGAAATGATCAACATATCATTTGAGGTCCTATGCTGAAATTTTATGACTTCCTTGGACAAAAAAAGATTCTTTTTAAGAAATTTCTAGTGAATGTACGGTTTAAAAATTGTATCTATATTTGGTGGATGGAAATAGAACGACTCTTAGTAAACAAGATGCGTTTTCCTCGAGCAAAATAAAGTCAAAAATGTTTCTATTTTCAAGCCTAGTACTGAGGGCGTTTGAATTTTCCTTTCGTCACAGTATTTCACATAAATAGAAACACTATTTAAATGCACATGAGCATCAAAGCAAAGCCAAGGTGTTTCCAATTATATGAAATACTGTGACGAAAGAAAAATTTTAATGCCCTCAGTACTAAGCTTTAACTTATCGAAAATGTAGGAATAATGTTATGCATAATCTTAAAATCAATGGACCAAGGCTCAAAGCAAAACCTTAGGCTAGACAAGTTGACAAACAAAAGTCTTTAGAAAGGATTCGAAGCTGTGAACCAAAAGATGTTAAGATTTTTAGAGGTTTGATTTGCTATCTTTTGTTCTTTTCGATTCATTTTCCAAAAGAAATCGGCTCGGTTTATAGACACCTATTTAAAGAATGCCGGATGTAGCTCAGCGGGTAGTGTGTAGGCCTGCTGCAATCTATAAAAAGTGTTTTTCTTTCTTTAGAAAAGTAGCTTTTACATACCAGTCGTGTCTAGGGTACCATTTTCTTCCGACAAAACTTCGACTTGCAAATGATTGGAAATATAAGTCAATATAAGTCAAATCTGATAACAAAATCGAGCTATAAACGACTCTTTAAGAAGAGTCTCAACTAGGGCACCATATTCTCCCGACAAAAGTATCATTTATGACTCTTAAAATCAGACAGAGGACTCGAAAAGACTCGAATGTGATTGGATTCCAAAATTCATTAGAAAACGACTCGAAACAGACTCGTAAATGACTTGAAAATGAGTCGAAAATGACTCAAAAATGAGTCGAAAATGCTAAGAACAAACGGGGTGTAAACGACTCTTCCCAGCAAACCAAGTTCGGAGCGCTCCAAATTATGCGTCTGAAAAGAGCCGAGCTTAAGAGCGTTTTTGGTGTAAACACATAAATTTGAGGGTTTTCGGAGCATATTCAGTGCTCATAAAAAGCACATATGTCTTAGCATTTTTGGATCTGCACTCCAATATATGCGTCTGGAAAGAGCCTTTAAGTAGCCCTATAAATGCCTAGAAAAGTAACTTTTATGTGTGTTTTATGAGGTTTTTCCATGCTTCATTGGTAGGGTGTGTCAGAAAAAAGTCAGATTGGACTCAGAAATCTTCCACATTAAGTAAGACCGTTTTCATAGAAAAAAACGCTTATTCCGGACTCTTTTTTGTGCACATTATGACGGTGAATGCTCATAAAAAAGTGTCAGAAATCGCACATATTGTTGGCTGGGAAGAGTTGTGGCTAGGGTACCATTTTCTCGCGACCAAAGTATCATATTTATGATCATATAAAAAGTGATAAAACGTTTGTATTTCGAGTGTAAATTGTATGAACGTATATGTAAGTGACAAGCCAATCTATGGTTACTAGATTTCGTCATCCTTTTTCCTCGAACTGAATTCACTTGGGATTAAAGAGTCGGTTGTCAGCTGCTCAAACAATTCCGAGTTTTGTTATACCTGATCAAGTAATCGTAGGTATAATTGACACCTTCTAAATACTGCAAAATGCTAACGTTTCCACGAAAATCGACTCGAAATTCGGAACAGGCCCGCGGTATATCTTTGGTGAATAGAACTGATAAAGAATATTTGAAGAATCAATTTCAATTCACATAAAGAACTAAGATTTTCGACCACTAACCAGACGAATATTGTCAAACCATTTCTTAGTGTTGACTAATGTATTTGAAGATAGATTGTGTACAAATTCTATTTCTATTCTATTTCTATTTTCCCCCGTGACAATTTGTGACACAATTCAAAGTTGTAACAGAAAGTATGAGATACCAAGTGATTTCTGTGACAAGGCATTTTCCGTTCACATTGCGCTGTGACATTGAAATGTGACTCTCTGTGACGCAATGTAAACCCAGCACAACAGTGATCATGATGGGTGATTGTATATACAAGAGTGCGGACCAGTTTTCGGGACTCAAACTTAATTTTGGTTTATACAAATGAAATGGGGTTTCCTTTTAATGTTTCAAATTAAAAAATTATATAGAAAATGTTTGTTTTTTCTTTAATAATTATTTTTGTTGTTTTTCCGACAAAAGTATCATTTATGATCAGAAAAACGTGCGCATTTATGCCTATTTTAATCAGATTGAGGGTTCGAAAAAGACTCGAATGTGATCATACCTTCAGAAAGTTTGTTTTTCGATTTTTTTCTATAATTCTTAAACGTTCTTCTTGACGCACCCATATTTCTCGAAGAAAAGAAGAAATCTATTTTTGACTTCTATAAATTATTATTTTTATTTTATCGAAATCAGTTGTTGAAACTTTAAATGCGATTATCTCGAAAACACTTTTTAAAATTGTTGTAAAAATATAAAAGAATTACAGTTGACCGATTTTCAAAAAAAATTTCGGATGGTCGAAAATGGTCGGAAGTAGGATATTTGGGATCGGTTGGGACCAATAAAGGAGGAAAAAACAAAAGTCAATGTTTGAAATTTTGACTTTGAAACCCTAAAACGCCGCTAATTATTGACCGATCCTTAATATCCTAGTTCCGACCAGAATTACATCAGTTGTAAACAGGGCTGCAAACCGGTTATGAACCGAACCTTACACCAAACCAAAGTTCAGAAATTTGCTAAACCTGAACCGCTTCCGAAACTAAATTTTCGGTTTGGTACAAAAAATTAAAGACATTCTGAACTCTTGCCAATTTGTTGTTATCAATATTGTGCTACAAAGACTCGAAATCATTACGAAAGTATAAAGGATTTTCAACAACGTAATGCTATTGCGCTAACTGTCTTATCAGTACCATGATGTCTCAGTTGATCAGGTCTTAAAATTTGTTTCAGAAGTTCAGAATACTACAGTCGAACTTCCCTATTACAAGCTTCCGTACAACGAAGTTCTCTATATAACGAATTCGTTTCCAGAATTGTATTTCTTCCGATGTTTTCTTTATAGCAAGTTTCTATTGGTGCCGTTGAGATTCGTTATATGGAAGGTAGACTTTATTTTGAATATTAATCACATAAATTGGATTTCTATTAAATTTTGTGTAAAACTCGCAGCTAAAATTTCCGAATAAAACTCGCGAATCGGAGCTCCGAAAAAATTTATTGGGTAAATAAAACCCCGTTTTCATTTTCACTTTTAGATCAGCGGTGGGCAAGCCCTGGCTTCCATTGCTCTGAAATTTTTTTTCCCAAATTGTGAACGCGAATCGAAGTACGGCGCCTACAAGACGCGCACACAGACGGCGCATCAGGTGCATTTTGGTAGATTAAGACTCGCTGATAACGGTTGTTATTTCTGTTAAGCTGCTGCCAAACTCAAGTTTCATACCCACCGCTGTTTTTGGATAATCCGTTCTCAACAATTGTCTTTAAAAAATGATACCTAAAGGTATACAGTACCCTTAATATTCGGTATCTGGGCCAAAACTAAAAACTGTATTGTTGTTGTGGTTTTTGTTGTGGTTAGTGACCTATGTTTTGTATACTGGGGGTTATTGCTGGCTCGAGGTCAATGTTTTTAACGTGCTTGATTATAAAATAATAAAACACGATTCTTTGTTTTTGTATTGTTACAATGTTTCGATTATTTTCGATTTTACAAACATTGGCATCTCAATTTACTAACCTTTCACTTCAAGTTCCGACCCCTACAGCTAGCCAGAACAGCTCCATTTCCTAGCAGTATATTTGAAAAATCGGCTCTAAAGAAGCTAATATATAATATTTGAATTATTTCAGGGATCCGCTTGAAAAAATGGACTAATTCCGTTCATTGGTTCACAGTTTTTGAATTGCAATTTCGGTTTATTACATGGTTTTTGTAGCTAACTAAGCCGCGGTTTCGGGTTGGTTCATAAGTTCATCGTTTTCAAGTTCGGAATATTATCGTCGCACACTTTGGAAATTAAATTCCTAGAAAAAATTTGATTATTTTTAAAATCCTTAAATAAGTGCTTCTGCCTGTACTATACTTTAATAATCAAAATTTTCTGAAAATTGGGATGCTAGATACAATTGTCCAGCCGTAAACAACGGGCGTATCATCCAACGTAAAATTATGAATTCTAATTCTTGGAATATCTGCCGTTAACTTTGACAAATATAGTCCTATATGGATTAAAATGGGCGTAACGGATTAGTTTTAACCTGTACTATACTTGAATAATCAAGAATATCATCAAATCAATTGGCAAATTTTCAAAGAAGAAATGTAGTCTGATGAGAGGTATATTAAGAGGTCGCTGAACCAAGGGAGCAGGAGATGTACGGGAAGTTACATCGATCTGGCATCGCTAAGGATGGATTCGATCCCTATAAATAGTCTTCGTTATAGAGGGTTAATTTAACCTAATCTTGGGGGAATCGCTTAAAATTCCCAAATTTACAAGTATCATTGTTTGTAGGTAAGCGCTAAAAGCGGTAAGACTCGTCAATAAACTGAACCGAACCAATTTTTTTTTTGTGGTGTTCAATTCGGCGTTTTCGAGGGGACGCCGGTTTATTTTGCGGTTAGGTTGATCAGCTGAAATTGCATTGTTCGGCATAGAAGAACTAACATAGAAGCACGCCTCTCTTTTTTTAATGATGTTAACTCCATTGTGACAAGGAGATACTTCATAGAGACAACAAAATCTGTTACTCAAAATTATTGTCGACGTAGGAAAACACGGTGGTTAGAGGGAGACATAGTTTAAAAAAAACTCGGAGAGTCAGCGAACAGCTGACAAATATCTGAGTGAAAAAGTTGTCGAGGTAGCAGATTGTGTTTCTATGTTAGTTCTTCTATGGGTTCGGCTACGGTTTGGTTCGGTTCAGAACCAGTTTGCATTCCTGAATTTTATTTCGGTATATATTGAGTATTTTTGGAAAGGAAATTGTTTTTTTTTTCAAATATTATGTTTCCCACATTCTTAGAGATCCGTTACTTTGTGCTTGTACTTGCCAACACTGATTTGTTAACAGGCTGTTATTAAACTAACAGCAATGCTAAGAACTGTCAAAATCTCTGTGTTTAATGTTGACTCTTCTTTTGTTTTGAAAGTTATAAATCTGGTGTTAGGCTTAGATAGGTTTTTTTTTTTTTTTTTTTGTATTTTTTTTTTGGGGTATATACCTTTGCGCCTGCTCAGGATTTTCGAATGTTATATGTACTGTTTGAGTATTTTGATCCTTACTAGAAATAGC
Source organism: Lordiphosa magnipectinata (assembly GCA_037044535.1). Taxonomy (NCBI): domain Eukaryota; kingdom Metazoa; phylum Arthropoda; class Insecta; order Diptera; family Drosophilidae; genus Lordiphosa; species Lordiphosa magnipectinata. The sequence goes on along the minus strand of JBAMBO010002140.1, from coordinate 193,637 downwards.
CTCACATTGTTTGACGATGCCATAGGGCTTCAGTAGCGGTTCGATGTCTTCGAAACGTGTTTGCAGCGGTATGCCGCTTATTAAGATTTTTGATGTCGTAACACTGTGAAGAAAATAGCGTAAAAACACACAAAAAAACAAACGGAAAAATAGAAAGAGAGAGAGAGAGAGAGAGCGAGAAGAAATGAAAAGAAAGTAAAAACAAAATAAGAAAGCGGTAAAAGTAAAAATATGTTCAGTAAGAGAGCAGCAGCAGCAGCAGCGCATCTAACATCTAGAGAGAGAGCGAGCGAGCGAGCGAGCATGAGCATGAGAGTGGGGTGTATATCAGAGAAGAAAGAGAACAGAGCGTAGAACGCGTCCACTGGGGCCGTGGCTGATTGGGTGTGTGTGGGTGGGAGGGGGGTACGTATGTTGTAAGCGTTAGTAACATTAGCATTTACAGAGAAATACACAGAGAGAGAGCAAGATCAAACAACTACTACAACATGCTTAGCCAAATATTCTACCAAAATAATAAAAAAAACACACACAGGCAGACACACACACAAGTTGCCAATTTTCAACACAGACAGCAGGAATGTTGCACATTTAATATCGTGTTTATTTTTCTTGGAAGTAATTTCACTCGAGCTGCTCCGCCGTCGCCGCCATAAAGAAGACGCTGATGCCGCCGTCTGGGCTTATTTTTTTTTAATTAAGATCTTTTTTTTAAAGAAATTCCGCTCTTTCTATTTTATGAATGAGAGCAAAAGCCAGCCAAAAGCAAGAGAGTTTTCAGACATTCTTTTTCGTTTTGTTATTGTTGCACATTTTCTCAGCATTTTGTTTATTTCCAGGAATTGAAGGCGAAACCACTGCGAATGGGATTTATTTTTGCCGCCGTTTGCTGTTTTTGTTTTTGTATTTCTGGAACTGTTGCGCCTGCGTCAGTCACCTCCTCACCAGAGACAAATAAAGATTTGCGCATGTAAATGTCAAATTGCAGTTCATTGCATCCAATGAGAATAAAGCTTGCTTGCTTGCTCTCTCTCGCTCTCACATTATTTTGGCAAATGACCTTTGCATCTCTCTTACACACACACACACATTCACCTGAGCAGGTTTAAAAATGTTATCAATGCACAAGTGCGTGTGTGTGTGTGTGTGTGAATGCAGCGCAGTCAGCACTGGTGCTGGCGCCGGTTGTGTGTTTTTATCTCATTTGCTGCACTCGACAACGACTCCCCTACATGTTGCAGCAGGGCTGGGGCGGGCTCTTTGTGTGCGTGTGTGTGTGTGTGCGTGTGTGTGTGTGTGCGTGTGTGTGTGTGTGTGTGTGTGTATGTGTATTATATTCCTCATTTTGTTTTTGTTTTTGAAATTTTTATGAATGAAAAAGTCAGAAATCTGTTGCGGCGTTGGCGTGGCGTCTCTCTTGTTGCTTTTTATTGCACGCGCACGCACATGCATTCCACGCATTGTGTATGTTCGACGTTCTATTTCCATGGCATTCCACAAGTTGGCGGTGGTCAACTACCGTTAGCTCTGCTGCTAGTTTCTCGTTTTGCTAGCTCTTATCTCTCCCGCTCCTCCATCTCTTTCTCGCTTTTGGCAAAAAGAATTTGCCTTGTCAACTTAGAAACTTGTTTTCCAGAGGCGGCTCCAGGGGGAGGGAGAATGCAATAACAAAACTAAGCGACACATGGGCGGTCGCGGTAGACGGTTGAGCATTTTGCATTGTTGTCGATTTGACCTAAATTGGTGTTGCCGCCTATAATGCACTTCCACTAATACCAACATTGTATATGTGCATGTGTGTGTGCGTGCGTATGCAATGTAAGCTACAGTGAACACCGCCTAAAACCAAGCTTTTAGTTTACGAATTGGCAGTCATGCTCCCATTTTCACTTTCGCAAAACTTTTACGATTTCAAACCGATTTTGTGGACCAAATTTGTACTCAAAATCGCAAAATTCGCAAACCGGGACCCCAAAAGACAGACAATTCGAAAGAATAAATCAGGAAATATGATGCGAAATACTAATAAAAGTCATGCGATACTCTGAACTTTCTCTAACGTGTCGTTTCATATAATTATTGCGGATTATAATACGTCTAAAACTAAAAATTTAAGCAAAATAATTACCCCAAGGCCTGTTCCCGTTTTCGATTTCGATCAAATCTTGCGGAATTATTGGAATTGTTAAATGTTCTCGCTGCCAAAAACCGACTGTGTTATTCGGCTTATTACTTATAAATCCCATTTCGATTCGATACAAGTGTGTATACAAAACTTTTGGCAGACCATAGAAGCCGCTATTTACAATGCAATTTTCACCTCGCTCAAGCAATACTCTCACTAAAAAGGAGGCTTAGAAGAGAGTATGTGCGTACCAGAGATCCAAGAATTGATCGTATGTACAAAAAAATCACCAACAGGGTAAAAAAGATACTAGCTATTCTCAAGAAAACCAAGACGGATCGATACTTAGAACAAGCCAGCCCAGATATGAGTACCAACTATGCCCTCTGGAAACTCACAAAAAGATATAAGAGACAAGTAAAGTAAAGTAAGGACAGAATCCTTCGCAGCTAACCTGTCGGAACGATTCAAACCACTGAACATACAGCGAAAGCACGCACAATTCATTGCATCAAAGAGTACTTGGAAGTACCTTTGCAAACTTGAGCTCCCGACTGCTCCTGTGACATTTCAGGAAGTCACAGAAATCGTCAAATCGGCCTGAAAAACTCCAAAGCCCCTGGTGAGGAGTTGATTGATAACAGGGACTTGAAAGATTCTGCCAACCAAGGCGCAGCTTTTTATGGTGCTGCTATATAACGCCACACTGAGAATTGGTCATTTTCCAGAACCATGGAAAAAAGCTCAGATCATCATGATCCACAAGCCCAGACTCTTACAGACCGATAAGCCTTCTCCCCTCACTGTCCAAAATTTTTGAAAGGTGACGATAGGCTTAAAAAAGCAATTCCACCCTTCCAGTTCGGTTTTGGAAGGAGTCATGGAACCCCGGAGGCAGCTCAATAGAGTTGTAAACTTCATACTGGAAGGATTTGAAGCAAAGGAGTATACAGTTGCTGCTGTGTTTCTTGATGTGAAAAAGAAACCTTCGACAGAGTTTGGCATGATGGGCTGCTGTACAGAATAAAATCGCTGCTCTTACCTCAATTGTACCTACTAAAAGGACCTTCGCGGTTGTCCAAGAGGGAGAAGCATCAGCTCTGGTGTCCCACAAGAAAGTGTTCTAGACCCAACGCTCTACACCCTTTTCATTCACGATATGCCATCTAACCGAAATTCCCAAATCGTTGACAGAAACGATTTCATGATCGCCAATGATACCACTCTCAGGATGCTTCTCGAGCAAAGAAAAAGCTGCACAAAAAAAAAACACAGCACAAATAGAAATGCAAAAGAAATGGTTACCCTGAGCAAAAAATAGATCAATCTAAAAACTAGATGGAGAACCTTTGTTTTAAGAAGCTTGCAAATTGAAAGAAAAGGGTTGAAATACCTTGAAATGAGATCAAAAACTTTAGAAACAAGATTTATCTCTCAACTTATCAACTCTCCTACAATTCTCAGTAAAGCTTCAGCTAACAATTCGTATGCTATGAACTCTCAGGAAAAATAAGGAAAAAATCGATTGCGGCCAATGCTTAAGTTGCTATAACTACAAGTCTTTTGTCAGAAAACGACAGTTTCCGCCCAATTGGTCACAAGAGAAAAAAACTCGATTTTTTACAATTTAATCATTTTTTCTGTGCGTTGGCAAACCTTAAAGCAACGATAGACGACTATCGTTGAAATGCGGAATTCAGAACACGAATTTTTCACGTTTTGCTTTTCGCTTTTTTCGGATTGCTGGCCTTAAAGCAATCGAAAGATTTCGTAAAAGTTATTATTTAAAATTAAATTTAAAACCGTGCTCTATTGGCAAGGGATCCCTGCATATATTCCGCTACTGACACCATGCAAGAGTATTTAGTAAGAATCGGAAATTGGTGCTAAACCTTTCAAAGTGTGCCAGTGTTACTTACACGCTGAGAAAAGACGATTGCCCAGGAGTTTTCCTCCAAGGAGAGCTGTTAGATCACCTTGCAGGATACCGATACCTGGGAGTTTTTCTTGACCGAAGGCTTACCTTCAAGTCGCACAAATCAATACAGCTCAAGGCACAAAAGATAAGCTGGCTGCATTTATAAAAGCATTCTCGCACCTGCATGGAGTTACGGACTACAGGTGTACGGTATAGCAGCAAAGTCGTACCTAGATCGCATAAGGATTCTGCAGGCCAAAATCCTAAGATGCATAACCGGGGCTCATTGATACATGAGGACGAGAATAATTGAGGAAAACCTTAAAGTCGCTAAGGTGGGCGATGTTATTAACAAGCAGGCCAGAGACTATACAGGAAGACTGACTGCTCACCCCCAAACCACCTTGCTAGGCCATAATAAGAGGCCGAAATAAGAAAAGAAGACTTAAAAGATTCCACCCTAAGGACCTTTCTAAAAAGGGAAATCTAAATTTAAAAAACACGCAATGTCAAGCTAAAAAAACGAATCTCACTAACAAAACAAAACAGTACAAAATATTTTGTAAGAAAGCTTAACTCACAAACCGTAATACACAATTAGGGGCCGCGCACACATGTAGCTGAAAGATGAACTGACTGCAGAACCGAAAGCTTTGCTGACAATAGAATTTAATTCATCACACCTATAATTTTGAAGGTGCGTAACATGTTGCTGACCTGAGGTTTTAGCTTATTCAGTTTTTTCTTGCTAGCAACATGTTGTCGCCTCGATTGGGAAATTTAAAAGTGCATGGAAAACTTAAGCAAAGAAAAAAAAGAATATGAGTTCACGAGATTTTTACTGTTAGATAGACATTGGGGGAGTTTCATAATTTATATGGTCAATTACGAACGTATCCAAAAAACTTTAATGAATACGCCGGAATGGATATGAAAACGCGACAATATTTTGAATAAAATGGGAGATCGCATTCAGAAGGAGGAAAGACTAATTCATTTGCATCTATGTACATAAGAATGTATGTGAGCTTCTTTATTTTGCATGTTATTTTGTGATATAAAATACTTGTAGCATTGACATTTTTTGACAATTCTATTGAAATCGTTTTAGTTTTTAATGCAATTTCCCTTAATAATGTCCATGACTGCTGTGTAACTGCCGCCGTTACTAAATACATCAGCGAGCTTGCTTGTTCATTCAAACAAAGCTGAACTTACGGCTGAATTCAAATGTTCAATTAAGCGCATAGTGTGCGCACTTCCATAAATGTAGTGTGTTTGTTTTTTGAAATCTAAAAGCTCGGCCTAATGTTCTGCCGTCAGTTTATCTTTCAGCTGCATGTGTGCGCGGCCCCTAACATGAACATCTAAATAGAAGATAACTAAAGCAGGACCAAAATGTATTAAGCGTTAAATTAGGTTAAGGAGCCAGAAAAAGGTACCAAAAAACTAATGTTAATAAATGCATTTATATACATAAAGTATTCAAGTATTCTTTCCTTGCGCTGGAGAAGCTGTAAAACAATCAAATTGTTGCAAGACAAACAAAATCACAATGAAAATGCATTGATTAAAACACAAAACAAAATAGTGTACAAGTATGTACACGTATATTGCATGTTGTCGCCTTCTTTACGAACCTATCGTAACGTCCTACGTGTTCTTAGAAGCAAGTCTGACTGTAAACTGATTTGGCGATCGCTTTTTAAACCAAATTGCGTAATTTTTCTTTTGAAATTTTCTGTTTTCATGCTATGAGCTTTATGATCTTTTATTTTAAAAGCTTTTTAATGAACATCTAACATGTTGATTGCTAGATTTGCGAATTCGTACACTGTGCACTGGTGTGAAAAGCGGGCTAAGGGGGACAATCGCTGCAGTACAGTATACAGTATACTAGAGATGTGCGCGGAACGAGGTTCCCGCGGGACCCGAAAAAAAGGTTCGGAAACGCGTCATGACGGGGTTGAATTGAAAACCGTTGGTCAGGAACAGGACGGAATAGATATGGGTCGGGAGTCGAATTTATCGAAAATTACTTTATCGCACTAAGCCGAATGTTCACTAGGGTGGGGTGAAAGCCGGATAAGGTACCATGCGAAAACCAACATTAATGATTGTTATTGTTTGTGATTATGTACACCCCACATAATAAATTAAAAAAATCAATCAAGCCGAATCGTTTTTCGGTTCCGGTCCCGGTTCTGGTACGTACCGAAATTTGTTTCGGTAAAAGGTTCTGATATAGATATCATTCACTTACTTGAAGACTGTCACGACTTTTGAGTTAATGATGCAGAAATATTGTTATGTTAATTTATTTTACAGGTTCATTTTAATGATCCAACAAGAGCGACATATCTTAGTTGTCCTACAGACGATATCGTTACAGATCCTTCAGCTTACTGTTCAGACGTTATATTTTCGAATTGGATTCATTATAAACAAAAAGATGTTCTTTCCATAGAGAAAACAAAATCGATTATTTTGAGGTATGACAATGTGGCAGAGCTAATTTCCACACTTATTTGGACTTGAAGAGACATAAATAAAATTCTTAAATTATTATAATTTTGTGGTATTATAATGTGGGTCCGATAAAATGCTAGGAAAACTTTCTCAAAATTAAGTACTAGCTGTGCAGTCTAGTTGTTACGCTCAGAACCGAAAATGTACCGGTACAATGTTTAAGTTCTTTTCGGTACCAAGAATTACGGTTCTCGAAAAATATGGGTTCCAGTTCTGGTTTTGAGTTTTAATAGGTTATTTTCGGTATACGGTTCCGGTTCTGGTTCCGATTTAATTCCCTGGTTTTAATCTCTGCGAAAAGGCTTCAAAGATTCAACAAATCATTTCATTTCTGCATCATTTTAAAAGTTGTCAAATAAATATGAAGCTGGCATCAAATGGTATTTTTTGAAAAAGGCGCGAGTTTTGTTTGTCTCGGAAAGAGCAACTAATGCGGCTAGCAGGCTGGAATCAGCAGGGACCATGCAGCGGGGTTCAAACAAGGTCTTTTTAACCTTTTCAACTTTGTTAGATGCGAAAGCTGAAGACGTTCTTGAATGAGAAAGTCCCTGTATTAAAACGGAAGCTGCAGAGCGACAATTCGTAACAAGAAGAGCTGCTCGGCCGAGGCCCAGATCACCCAACGGCCTTATGGCCCATTGCGATGCATAATAGTGGATTAAAAAGAAGAATGGGCAGTAGAGAAGCAGAGTTGGTGGGGTTCCTTGGCGTTAAAAATCCTCACTTTCTTGCACAATTCTAACTTCGGCTCGACCAAAACGCAAAACAAAATCAAAAGCATTGCGTCGCCAGTGAGCGAACAATGCCCACAGACGAGTTCTGTTTACTGACAAGAAAATTTTCACCTTAAAGGAATCGTTCAACAAACAAAACGAGCGTCCGAACCCATGACGAGAGTTCAAAGAAGTCACCATTCGGCTTATGTCATGGTTTGGTGGGGCGACTGCTTATAACGGGGTCACCAAGCTCCATTTTTGTGAAAAAGGAGTCAAAACTTCGGCGAAAGTGTATCAATCCGACGTTTTGGAAAAGGTTGTGAAGCCACTCAACACGACATTAGTTGCAAACAAGCAAAAACGACTCAAACATGGCTTAAAAAATCATGTACCAAACTTCATTTCTACGAATGATTTGCCTGTTGGTATCCCAGACCTGAATTCATTGGACTACAAACTGTGGTCCGTTCTTGAGGCTATGGCTTGCTCTACTCGACACCCAAATATTGCATATTCCTCAATGCATGAGGTGCTTACTTCGATCGATGAGTGGCCAGCGAGACTTTGGCGTTGCTGGAAGGCACAAGGCGGCCATTTCGAATAAGTTGTTCTACGATTTGTAGCCGATTTGAGTTTGACCGAATAAAAACAAGAAAAAGTTTTCATTTTATGACCAAAAAAAAAACCGTGTACCAAATTAATTGCGAGTACTAGGTATACTACTGTGATCAAATTGAAAGGTAAATTTTTATTGATAATTTTTTTTCTTTCTGTAACTTGGTAACACTGTTAGTGACAGCTGTGCGAAATTTCACGTCAAAATATTCATTAATGTTTGAGATAAGCTTCGTTTTGTGAGGTGCTTATAGTGTATTTTCGGCTGCGGAAACGTTGAGAATGCTGCAGATAGTCTTTAAGGATCAGACTCTGTCTTCTAAGAATGTTTACAAGTGGTATAACGAGTTCAAGGCCGTCGGCGAGTGTTGAGTAGAATGTAGAATGAAGAAAACATCGACTGATGAACATTACGTCAAGCAAGTCAAAGAAATGGAGCTTAGAAATCGTCGATTGACTATTAGAGACATCCCTCCTGATAGTTTTGGGCATATCATTTGGATCGGTGCAGGCGATTTTGAGTGACGAATTGTGCTTGAGAAGAGTTCAATCTCGAAAGATTTGAAAAAATGCTTTCTGACTATCAGGACGTAATGAAATGAATCATAACTGGCGATGTGGCTTGGATCTATGGATCTATCTACCGAAAAACCACGTCAAAGTCGTTCAAAAATTAAATTTTCTACGATTATCGTGGTGTGGTGCATTCTAAATTCCTTCCGCCGGGCCAAACAGTTCACAAGGAATATTATGTAAGTGTTATGAGTCGTTTGCGTGAAGCTGGTCGCAAAAATAGGATGGAGTTATGTGAAAACTCTTGCTTTTTACCTTACAATAATGCGTCATCTCACACGGCACTAGTTATTCGTAAGCATTTCGCCAAAAATTTAACATATATCGTATCGCAACTTGCTTATTCACCTGATTCGGGTCGTCCGTGTGACTTTCGGCTATTCAGCAAACTCAACAGACCGCTCTGGGGACACCGTTTTGACTCGATTGAGATGATAAAAGCAAAATCGCAGAAGACTCTGAAGGCCATTTCGATGGAGGACTTTTCCAAGTGCTAATATAACTCGAAAATTCGTTGCAGCAATAGATTTAGATCAAGGGTGTTCAAACTCACACATTTAAGCATTGCGCTTGTGCGCGTAGCAGCGAACACACAAAGTAAACATGTTTGAAATTTCAAAATGAGCAACAAGCAAACGATTAAGTGCCTTGTGAGAGAACAAGCGTGCTATTTTAAGAACAGAGTTCTCCCAGCCACAGCCTCTCTGGGGGCGGGGCATTCTCGCCAATTCACACTGTGCGTTAGAGAGAGGAGACACAGTCTCATTTTCGCGCTCTCTTCTTGGGGAACCCTGTTATATTGTCTCTTTCTCTCTATACGTGTGTCGGCTCCGACGCCGGCAGAATAATGAGTTCCTATCCCATGGGACAGGCTTTTGGCAATTTGGACACCACTGATTTAGACAAAGATTTAAAAAATATAAGAAAATTCACTTTTCAATTTGATCACAGTAGTACCTATATATATAAAAACTAATCTTTTAAAATCGGAATATATGTGCTTAAGCTTGAAAAAGTGTAAGTACTCGAAATGGGCAAGTGTGGGAGGTAGTAGAGGTGGTCCAAAATATTTTCCGAAATTAGTATTCATTTGAAGCATTTTGTGTGCCAAATTTGAATCCAAAATGTGTCAATATTTAAGTGTTAATGCCACATTTTAGGGCTTTCTGATCACTGCACACTGGGCAGGATGGCCAAATTTTTGGCAAAAAGTCGAATTTATGATGACAAAGTTCGATCTTCGCTCGCCTGTTTCTGTACCTAAAAAGACGCGCACACAGACGGCGCAACAGGTGCATTTTGGGCGATGGAGACTCGCTGATAACGGTTGTTTTTTCTGTTGTTGAACTGCTCCCAAACTCAAATTTGGGGCCCACCGCTGGTCTTTCCAGTGTCTATCTAATAAAAACTTTAAGCTTATAAGTCAAATTACGCATACGCCATGTGTTTTCCCACATGTTAGTTTGGCTATAGTTATCGCACATTCCAATTTTCACCTCCGTGGGGCTACATCTGTCGACTTTATGCCAAAAACTTGGCCATCCAGCCCAGTGTGCACTGTGCAACGGTGAAACAAAGTGGAATCCATGATACAACTAATACAGGTATGGCGCTCTGACTAAAATGCGTACTGAGAGCCATACCACCACAAGGTAGAGTCATCAGAAATTCACCATGCGAGAGAGGTACCAGGTGATTTTCACTATTCAACTGGTACCCGAAAAAGAGGCAGCCTACTTCAATGACTTCACCTTGGCCATACCTGTTAAAGTTGTACCATTGAGTTGCGCGCTTTGTTCAGGGGTAAAGACGACAGACCGACCGACCATATGGTACAAGATTTCATATCTTGACATAATGCATTGGTATGTACATATGTAAGTATGTATGTAATTTGAAAATGAAGTTAGAACGGAAGCAGCAAAGGCGACGGCGACGGCGATGGATGGCAGCGACACTCTAATCTTGTTCTAGTCAAAAAGCATATGACTTTGATAAATTTCGCACATTTTGAATGAATGGAATGATCGGTCGGGAGGGCGGTAATGAAATTCATCTTGTGTTTACCAACACTGAGGTAGAGGAGAGGGTGGGGAATGAAAATGTGTTTGTGTGTGTGTAGGGGGGGGAATGAAACACTCACCGATCCAAGCAACGTATAAGAGATTGTTTTCGTTGATAAAAATTGTTGTTGTTATTAAGTCTGTTGTTTTGGCTGTGCATTTTTGTTCTTCTAGTTGTTTCGTTTTCAAAAATTTTAGTTTCAACTAAAATAATAAGAGAGAGAGACGACGGTTATGACACAAACACAATCACACCGAGCAGCAACTAAGAGCGCGCGCGAAAAAACAAAAACAACAATTGTGACGTAGCGGCGCCTCTTTCTCTACTCCTCTCTCCCACACTACCGCCGCCACCGATCCACGCGCTCACTTGGTTAATCACACTTGAAAATAGTTGAAAGTAAATATGATTAATTTTTTCTTTTTAGTCACGCGTATGGGCTTAGATTTTTCCTGCGCCTGTTGGTGCTGCTTCTGTTTTTAACGTGACTCACTAAAAACACGCATTCGCATTCACATTCGATCGATCGGCGTCGTTCTGGTCTATCGATAGGTGGCGCTCTCTATCTCTCTCTCTCGTTCTCTTGTTGGGGAGTGTAGCCTATCGTTAGGCAGAAACCGTTATGTTTACACGCGCCTTGGATGTATGTACATATGTACTATATGCTGTGGGTTTTAACGTGTTTGGTTAATTAGCAGTAAAATGCAGTTGCCACCCAGCAGCACACACTCGGACAACTCATAGCAGAGCAAAGTAGGTCAGTTTACTGGCCAACAGCAGCAACTAGTTGGGGCTGGCTTCTAAATTGATTTTTATTGTCATACGCGCGTTTTTGTTGTTTGATTTAAAGCGCACTGCAATTTGCCCAAAAGCAACAACAATCGCAGTGAAGTAGAGAGCACAAATGCCGGGGCCATCATAACGGTACCAGAATCTGCCAGTGTATGCGTGCGTATGTGCTTAGATAAAGGCACAACGACAGCGACAACCACACTTGTAGAATATATAAAAAAAAAAAAATAAAAAACGACACGACACACACTTCCACTTCTTATTTCATCTATTCTCGTCACTCACTTTCCTTTGCCAATATCAATTTGGTTCGGCGGCAACAATGACGTAGGAGGAGGAGCAAATTAAAACATAAAACTAATAATACATATGCAATATGTACACACACATAAAAAATATTTGATAAATTTTTTTATTTTTTGCTGTGAAACTACGACGCGTATTTCGGAAAAAGACGACCGCAAAATGCAAAGAGCATTTAACTACTGAAAACTACTACTACGAGAAAAAAAAAACAGCTCAGACAAAGAGCAACAACGGCAAACGGGCAAAATGCGAGTGAGAATGTGTGGTGGAGACGCGAGGCGGCCGAGGCCAAAGACAGGCACAGGGCAGCGTTGGCTTGGCGTCGGCGTCATAAAAAAAAAAAAAAAGAACCAGCAGCAGCAGCAGCATGGGAGAGGGAGAGAGAGCCACTGCCGGCTCCCGAGCGCCAATCAACTTCGGCAAAAATAGCAGTTTTTTTTTTGCTTCTTTTGATTTGTTGTTGTGGTTTGTTGTTTTTTTTTTTTTATTATTTTTTGCATTTGCAAAAATATGCTCAAGTAGCCGTTTTATGGCTAAACAAAGTTCGGCCAGGGCAAAAGCTGCAACACCCTGGAAAATTTCATTGATCAATGTCAGTACAGTGGGCACAAAATTTTGTCGATTTTTTACCCGTTAAAAAAATTGCATACAGAAATCAGTAATACTTTGCGGATCGATCATTAACTTATAACCTATTATATTGTATAGATGGGTGCGTGCTACTGTATAGCACTGACAATAAAATACTAAACTAGAGAGCCGCTCACACGACCGGGACCAAGGTATACTTAACTAGGTAGCCGCACTCGCCCTCTTTGCTTCCTTCTTAAATGTCAGTCTGTAAACAACAGTTGCGAGCGACGCATCTCCGCGGACGAATTTTTTGTGTTCTGCTTTTTAGTTTAGTTTGAGAATTTTCGTATTTTTGCTATGCCTCCATACTGCTCTTTATGCAAGAATTATGTATCTATGTATTATTATGTATTTCTTTTGTTATATTTATTAAGTATCTAAGTACATATATCTTGCATGCACGTACAAACTTCTTTGTTTTGACTCAAGCGAGTACCGAAATTCATTACTCTCTTGCTCTCGCTCTCTTTTGTATTTTTATAAGAAGCTGTGAGAGAGCGAGTGCGGCTTCCTAGTTAAGTATACCTTGGTCTTTGCTGTCTCAAGCACACGCCCTGCGAGCGCTGACTACTCAAAGGCCACATTGTTGTTGCTTTTTAATTTGCCAGAGGCATTGGAGAGAGAGAGAAGAGAATCTCATATGATGTTGTTGTTGTTACAGGCCATGATACAATTAGACAAGGTAGTCCGCTCGGAAAGTGCTCGCTCTCATTTTGGTCCCCTATTGTCAGTTCGTTGCCGACCGTCATAGCGTAAGCATTGATGCGCACGAATTCGTCAAACATGTAATAAGGGACCTAATTTTGCCGATCGGACTACCTTGTCTAATTGTATCATGGTTAAGTATACCTTGGTTACAGGTCTACACGCGCCAACAACAAAACCTTCGTTCGGAAAGAAAGAGAGGAGAGCACACATATGAAATTGTTTTTGCTTTTTATAATCTTATGGCCAAGCAAATGGTATGCGTGCGGGCTATTTCTTTGCGTAAAGCAAAAACAAATGCGTGGCTTGCGGAATAGGCTTGGGCACCCCTGGTTTAAGGGTAACATGGGTTTCACGGCTTCTACAACATCTATAGAATATTGTCCTAAAATTTCAATTCAATCCGAGTAAAAGTTTTGGAGATATAGTCTGAAGAAGTGGCGCACTCCAGGGTAGCTGGACTTAGCGCGCCGCAGGTATAAAGGAGCAGCGTTTGGCCGTCCTTCTTGTTCATTCCTTTCACTCTCTGAGGATAAACTAGTCGTTGGCTATTACTTTTTATCACTATAGCTCAACAGACAAAAAAATCTCGGCATGAAAATTGTCCGAAAGGTCCAGACTCTTGGTGCGGCTGGCAGCGAGCATTCTTTCATCGTTCAAACTAAGGCTGCAAACCTTTACAATTTTGCAGAAGGTTCGAACCCGTTGTTAAGTCCAAGGTGCGGTTCGGGGACCGGTTCCTGGAACCCCGGAAACCAAGGTTTTGGTTCGAACCTCGGTTCGCTTCAACATAAAAGTATAGTTTCGATGTATTCCATGTGTAGAAGATTTGTAGAACCCAACGAAACTATTAAGAGTTGTGATTTCCCAGAAAGGATTAAGGAATTCAATTGAAACGTTTTTTGTCATCAAGAGTTTCGAATGAAGATAAATGGAAATTTAGATCTAATAGCCGAAAAATACAGTCGGTTTTTGGAAGCGGGAACCTTTAAGAATTCCGATTCCGCATGATTTGACCGAAATAGGAAACGGGAACTGGCCTGAATATTCTTTATTTTATTTATCGAATTCAATAGCTGAAATTTACAACTTTTAAGAACTTAGCTTAGTTAATGATCATTATATCTTCCAAGAGCTGTTCATCTATACTAACTCTTAGATTAGAAATATCAAACTCAAGTGTTGAAAAGGCTCGTTCAACTGATACCTGAGTTGCTGGAACAGCAAGTATAGTTAAGGAAATATCTTGTTAGTTCTCGTTTTTTGACCTTTACACAAAATTTTAAGTCATTTGTCGATGTACTGAAGAGTTAGTAAACGTTCGCAAATTGGGTAGGTTGAGTTTCATCGCGTCACACAGTCTAGCACTGATTTTGAGTGTGAGTACGGAGTTTCTTATAAAGTGTGCGAATTCTAGTAATAATAAAAAATATCGTTAACTATTATATTTAGCATAATGAACTGTAATTATAGAGTCCTTTATGGAATCTACAGAGGTAACTTGGTCATAGTCCAAATCAAGAAATGCTTTTGATTCACATGAGCAACCTTTATCAACATTACATTCTTCATGCAACCATGCTTCATTTTCTGCTCTGCTGTTGTCATTTAAAAGTTATCCTGCTCAAACCAACTTCGATCCATTATCGACGGTGATAGTAGAAATCTAAACTAGAGAAATGTCGTAGGATTGGAGAACTTCTTGAATGATAGCAGTCAGATTACAAGGAATTGCTAACTAATTTTGCTACTTAATTTTGTGAACCGAACCTATTATTTCGAAAAAGTGGTCTGGTTCGGGTTCAGGCTCGAGGAGTCAAAAATAGTATGGGCATGGTTCGGTTCGGCGGACTCAAAAATCCCGAACCCAACCGGTTCTTAGGGGTTCGGTTCGAAACCGGTTAGCAGCCTTGGTTCAAACACGATTATACTCCATTACCAGATGATGTTTTGACTGCAATGAAACCTATTTACGAAGATCTAAGTAAGGATAAGCTTTTGCATCGGTGTGTTGGTAGTTTTACACAAAATAACAACGAAAGTTTCAACCAGTTGATCTGGAAAATTATTTCAAAAATACTTCCAGCTGGTTCCAAGATGGTTAATATTGCTGCATTGGTCGCTGCTTGCATTTTTAATGAAGGAACATCAGCTTTATTATAAATTATGCAGGGTATGGCTTTGAAACTTGGTCCAAATTCCCACGAATATGCCCGAAAAGCAGGATTCATCATAGACAAGAACAAAAGGATGCCCTGGACATTGCAGCTGCAGCAGGTTCTTTACTTTATGGCCCAGGAATCGATGACTCAATGTAAATTAGGAAAAAAAAAATGTTTTCCCTGGTTTATTGTGACTCAAAAACTGTGTTTTCAAAGTCGGTTGTCAAGTTTTCTCGGGAACTACTCAACCGATCTTGATGAAATTTTAAACAGGTTTTCGACATACAATTTACAGATGATCCTGCTAGGGGTTATGCTGTCAACGCGGACGCACCTTTTTCCCCCGAGGGCTCACCGGAAATGACGTCACAATGGCAGTGCTTTTCATATTTTTCTTCAAAAATTTCAGTAATCCCTCCTTAAATGTGTATCCTTAAGACAGTAAATTATTGAAAATGGGCCGTTTTTCCCGGACGAAACCCCTGTAACCCCTTAATGTGCGGCAGAGCTTATTTTAATCTCCCGATGCGTTTTGAATAGTTGATTTCAAAGTTAAGAAACTTACGTAACTTACGAAAATATCAAAAAAAGTCAAAACAAATGTTAGCTTCTCCACAAAACGCGTCCAAAAAGGGTCAAATTACTTAAAAATCGGAGCTTTAAGTTGCGAAAAATGGTGTTTTTGACACTTTTCATATGAGTTTTGTAAGAAACCTGCACTTTTTGGTTTTAAATTACTATTTCTTAACTTCAAAATAAACTATTCCAAAGAATAGTACGATTTTTTGAAGCGAAGATATACCATTTTGAATTCAAATAATAAAATAACAAAATTGTCCACTGCCCAAAGCTACGCCTTGCAAAGACAGTAACAACACGCTAGTAATTTGTATAGAATTTCAATCAAAATTTTCAACAACACTTGTGACATTCTTTGGGGCAGCAACAATATACATACATTTATGTATTACTAAAAAAATGGTATATTTTCATTGAAAAAAAAAATCGTAGAAATGTTTCGGATAGTTTATTTCAAAGTTAAAAAGTGTCAAAAGCTCAAATTACAAAAAATCTCAACGTAAAGGACCATTTCTGAGTACAAGATTTGTGTTCAGCACACGAAAATCATCTAGAATCACCACCAACCCTTCAATATACTGAAAAAAGTCTAATTTTGTTGCCTTGTGTAATTTTCAGGTTTTTTGGACGACAATATTTTTAATTTTAAGTTTTTTAAATTAATTTCAAATTAATTCAAAATGAGTAAGTTTTTAATTCATTTTTATGAATTATTTAAAAACAATAAGCTGTGACCCACTGTGCATACATTACAATTTGCAGCAATGTACCTAAAAGTAGACTACGCCTACTTATCATTAAATTAGGCATGTGAATTTGCTCTTCAACCCTTTAACTTAAGAGACGACACACGCCCCCAACATGCACACGATCAATATCAATCAGAATGCATACATATGTACATATTTAACTGCCTTGACAACCCTACAGCAAGCGTCAAGTGTAGCGGCTGGTTTGCCCTCTCTCTCTCTCTCTCTTGCGCTCTCTTTATAAAAATTGTTGCGCTTTTTTTTTTTGCACACGCACACACATGTAAGAGTTGATTCTCTATGTGGTGTTTCTCTTCTGGTAGGTAAAAAGTGCAACAACTTGATTACGTCACGCATTGCATGCGTTGTTGTTGTGCTTATTTCCGGTCAGGCCCACACGTGTGTTTGAGAGTGTGTGTGTTTGTATGTGAATGAATTGTAGAATTTGCCAACACTGTTTAGAGCAATGTTTGGGCACATATAACATAACTAAGTAAATAAAGCAGCAGCAAGAAAAACGGTAAAAACAGTTGTAAACAGGCAGAGGCGGCAACAACCGCTTAAAGTTAATAAAAGTTGACGCCGCTGCTTTTGCTTTGGCTGCTGCTGCTACATTTCGGCAGTTCAATGGCCTCAATAAAAAAAAAAAACAGCTTACAGCCGGCCGCGTTGATCGTGAATTGCTGATAGTGCGACGTCAGCGAAGGCAGCAGCAGCAGCGCTGACAACAGTAGCAAAAAAAACACAAAAACAGGAGAGCGTGCTTAAAGCTGCATTAGATGCGAACGAAATGAAATGGGGGGGGGACTCCAACACGGTGAGGCAACGTGGCAATTGGCCAAAAATATGATTCTTTTTCGCTTTCACTCTCCGTTCGCTTGCCTCACCCTCTTAGTCCACCACGGTATGCGGGGGCCTAGAGCGCAGCTGTCGATTTTGCTTCTTGGGAGCTTTCAAGCTTTGAAGTTCTTTTTATTGGAGCAGCAGCTGCTGTACGATCGAGCGCGCGCGCGCGCGCAACCCTATTTTATGCTTGGCGGTGAAATGCTTTCTTCCTGGTGACAAGAACAAACAATGGTGGGCCCAGGTAATTTCGCTCGCTGACTTACCTGCGTGTCGGAAGGGTTGGAAAAAAAAACTGCAGCTGGTGTTTGGCCAGCGAAAAGAAAGTGTTGTGCGAAAGGGGTGCGGCGGCGGCGGCGGCGAAGAAAGCCAAGAATTCGCTTGCACACGTGTTGCCACAACAGTTGCCCGAGGTAAGGGGCAGACAGGCAGGCAGGCAGAGAGGCAGTCAGGCCACCATCTTCGGGGTACAGATTCGCTGCAGCATTTTGTTGAAAAACTAAGCCAGCAGCAGCAGTAACTCGAATCTCAAAGGTCTTTACTCTGCATGAGTGTGTGTGTCGTTGGTTTCTTGGAAATTTCTAATGAACACAAACACAAAAAGGAGCACACAAAAATGTTGTAGAACAAAAACAAAAACGAAACCGAAATAATGTGGATCAAACGCACGCTAAATGAGTACAAACAAGCGGAACGTGAGAAGAGCCATGAGAATCAAGTAAGGCACACACTCACACACACATGTATGTTGTATGTTTGTATGTTGATGAGGGCTTATGCGCCGACGCAGACGTCGTCGTCTGCCTACCACAAAAGATAGTGGGAAATTCAAAGATTTTTAGATTCTGGCGCCCCCTCAAACATCTGGAAAGACAAAGCACTCGGAAGTGTTGCTCTTTCTGCTAAAAAAAAAAAACAAGAAAACGGTATTTAACCTTAACTACTACTACTACTAGGGGCGGGAGTTGGGCTGCTAGTAAGTTTAGGAGCAATTAATCGGGATTTACACGATAAAGCAAAGTGTAGAAACGAGGTGCAGTGGTGTAACTTGCCCCTCTACAACTCTATTCAAGCGATCCCAGCGAGCGAGAGCTTTTTCAAAAACTTTATACAGTTTGTTTCATCGGTAAAGCAACTTATATAAAGCCTTAGTTTGTAGCAAAGAGGTGCAGAATGGCAAGTGGTACCTCCAATCCTCTTTCCTACACACTAATGGTGTTAAAAAAGCTTTATAAAGCTTGCTTCAATGTGTAAATCCCTCCGCCTCAGAGCGCTCTCTGTTGAGTCCTCAATTCGCAAATGTGCAGTGTGCTTGATGCAAAATGTTGTATGCAAGAGCTTTCAGCAAAAGCTCTCCGTACTCATCTTAGGCTGAGCGCCACACCTGTATTAGTTGTATCTCAGGAACAAGGTATGGTCAGCTCTTAACTCGCTCTGTTTCAGCTTACATTACTTCATGTACTTCAGGTGGTATTTTGGCGATGAACCTTCACCGGTTTCCCACGGAGTCGAGTGTTAAGCAAGAATGCTTGCTAAGTCCTTGCTTTTGTTCTCGATCTACCTCAATGATGTGTTGGATTATCTACCGGAAGGCATTCACTTAAATGGATACGAGATAAAGTCCCTATTATATGCCGATGACATTGTGGTATTTGCAGATGCGCTGCAAGAATATTGTGAAACCTGGGGCCTCAAAATAAATACCGCATTGTCGAAGACTCTAGTCTTCAAAAAACATTGGAGAAGACTTGCTCTGGAAGAGACCGAGCTTGAAGTGGTGAAAACCTATAAATACCTGGGAGTGTGGATCTACCATTAGCAAGAAAAGCTGAAAGACGTGAAAGGGGCGATGAACTGCACCAGGAAATCTTTCCTGAGCAGGAAAGATGTACCAACGAACACCAAATACAAACTTTTCGGAGCAGCAGTGAGGTCCATTATGTGCTACGCAGCACAAATCTGGGGGATTATGCAGTACGATGAGGTTGAGAAGCTGTTTAGATACTTTCCGACTGCCCAGAATGCTATATCTGGAAATGGTATTGTCACCTCTCCACATATTTACCGCAGATATGCACTTCTCCTACATGCAGAAGGTTTTTCGCATGTCCGAAAATAGACTGCCTAAAATATTAGCTCAGTTTCTGCTAAACGGACGTCATTAGTTCTTTCGGTAATGGGAACTTCTATCAGCCAATCATTGCTAAAGAACTTAACCTTGAATAAAGTTCAGAGTGGGAATCATGGGCTACAGAAATACTTAAAAAGATGGATCTTCATATAGATCATCTTTTATGATCGAATCAGAGAGGAGCTCTCACAGGCTAATATACAAAGAATTGAAATACGATCTGGGAGAAAGAAATTATTTCAACGACGCGTTTTCAGTGGAGCAAATTCGCACAATTTTTATGGCCAGAGGTGAATTGCTCAAACTCAACTTTGTCCCAAACATAGCAAGCAGCAACACAGCATGTACTCTTTGCAACTGGAACGAGCAGGAATCTTGAGACAATACAGAATTTTACATTTTGGTAAACGCACGAAGTTCACCAACTACTAAATGGGTCAAATTGGTTGATATTATATAACTTTATAAGTCAGGCAACTAAATATCGAAAACAAATATTGGAAAGGGACTTTTAAGACAGAGTAATAAGGCCAACCGAATCTCGCGCTATGCAGTTGAACGATCCGGGAAGCCAGGTGTATTAGACTGAACAACGAAGAATTTGGAAGGCAGGTATCGACTGACGGTTTCATACCATGTCGATTTATTTATCTTAGTATTCTATATACGAAACAAACTTCTTGTTTAGATATAAATTTAGAATCTAAGCTATCATCTATGTATTATCTGTTTATAAATTTAAATAAAGAAGCACACTACTACTACTACTACTCGAAAAGGATATTCCACAGTAGATTTCATTACTTAGACAATGGGACGGGTTGGTTTAAAGATATCCATAATAATTTGCTGAATTATCCAAAACAACAATAAACATTCAGTTGCCCGTTGCGCCCTCGACTCCAAGACCGTACAAAATAGAAAACAAAAATTATTGTTTTAGGTCCTTTAAGTTAGATTTAGTCGCTGAATATGACGTGCTACTGCAGCTAGAAGAAGTCATCGAAGAATAGCAAACTTCATAGTTTGAGAAAGCTTTCGTTTGTAGGAAAGAGGTAAAAAGAAGAAAAACTTTATGAAGTTTGCTTCACCGTATAAATGCCGACTATGTAATTTTCTGATTAATTTTTCATGAAAGGAACAAGAAACATGTTTATTTCTCGAGGTGGAATATTCAATTTAAACTTTATACCAAAATGTATTTCATTGGAGGTTGCTCTTCTATACAACGGAAACTCCGGTTGACAGTTTCGGTAAAATGTAACCTATTCAAGGCTGCAAATCAGTTCTGAACCGAATTTCGGTCCCTCGACCTGGACCTTCTAGTAACCTATCGTACCCTGAACCCGAAGGAAAGATAACAATTATTACTAAAATAGGTTAGGATTTATCTACGAAGGGTCCAGGGTTTTTGGGACATTGCGACTTTGAAAACGGAAACATGGTAAAACAAACCTCGCATATTTCAGGGACTTTCAGAAGGGAATGTATGATTGATACCCATAAAAAGTGTGATTCATTCGACTATAAATTGACATATCAAATAGTTTGGTCTACCGATATAGCAAAAATTCATTTAAAACATAGGAAAAATTGTTTCAACGAACCAAACGATCGATAAGTAAAGAAACCGGTCCGCGAACCTATAGCAACATTTTTAGAGATTTGAAGCCTTGATCCTACTGACAGTGATTGGAACGGTACTCAATTTTCTTACCCAGGTAAGGAGGTTAATGTCAAAAAATATACCTAGGTAAGGTAAAAGGTATTCGGAATTTCCAGTACCTAGGTAAAGGTAAAGGTACAAAAAAGGTACTTTTAATTTTTAAAATAAATTATCTAAAAATTCTTTCAATAGCGTCAGAGCTAGACAAAATGGCTAGACTTATAAAAAAACATAACAAATTTTCTAATATCGGCAAGATAAGTTAAGGCTTCCATTTGAATATTAGAATTTTCATAACAATTATCTCATTTCGAAGTCACGAGTCATTTGGAGTTTCGTGGACAGTTGGATGACAGTAAAGTTACATTTTTAACACTTCTCGATCACAGTAAAGCTTTTGATACGATCAATCACGATATTCTTTGTACCAAGCTGAGCAATATTTATTATTTCTCGGAAACTGCGACAAAACTGCTTAAATCATATCTAGCAAATCGATCCCAAGCAGTTGTCTCTGGCTCATCTATTTCCCAATTCAAGCTTCTAACACGTGTCGTTCCCCAAGGATCTGTGTTAGGACCTCTCTTTTTTTCTGTCTATATAAATGACTTGCTAAATGTACTGTCTAAATGTATGCTGACGATGTACAGATATATGTTAGTCGCCCGTTGGTAGAAATTAATGAGTGTATTGTTGATTGTAATGATGAGCTAAACAAAATAGATAAGTGGGCCAGGCAAAGCGAAATGCATTGTGATTTACATGAAGGCCCTTAGAACTGCTCAGCTGAGCCAACTCCAGATAAATGGAACTAAAATTGAATATGTTGATCATACTACTAATCTGGGCATAATTTTTAATAAAACGCTTTCGTGGGATAACCAAATATCTAAGGCAACGGGACAAACCTTTGGGCTACTAATTGAACTTTCTATATGTCAAATGATTTTACCTGTTCACATCAGATTACTCATAGCAAAAACGTATATAATTCCTTCTCTATTCTATGGTATATAAATTTTTGGACACTGCAGTGTTGCTGATATGAGAAAACTCAATGTTGCCTTTAACTCGATTGATCGATTCATATTCAACCGAAGAAGGTCTGATTCGATACGATATACACGAATACAATATTTGATCGAAACCTTAAAAAGTGAATAGACTATAGAACTGTATTGTTTTTACATAAAATACTCACTTCGAAAGAGCCGGACTATCTTTATAACAAACTTAAATTCGCTACCTCAGCGAGAACATACAACCTAATCTGTCCACGGACAAAGCTGTCTTGTTCTGAACGACAATTTTTTAAGCCTGCAATCAAAACATGAAATAATTTACCTAATGACATAAAAACTATACGAAACGAAACTCAATATAATAGTAAATTAAAAGAATTTTTAATCAGGAAAAAAAAAATAAATAAAACAAAACCAAAGTCTTTGTCTCGCTTGAAGTCAAGTTTTCAATTAAAGAAAATCGTTTTAAAACTCATTTTTTAAGAGCATCTTTAAGCGGATCACAATATTTCAAAAAAATTCAAGCATTAAAGTTTATGTAAAGTAAAGTAGGCAGTAAAAATCCTAAATAACAACAAAATCTTTCGCTCAATAGCCTTAGCGAAAATGTCAATAACATTATGAAATTCTTGTGGCGCAAGGAGCAATTAATTTAAGCTTACAAATTTTTTAAACTTCATCTGCTGTTACTGTGGATCTGCTTACAGCATTCCAAGTCGCTTGAATAATGTATTTATTAGAGACGGTTTAGCATCTTTCGTGACAACTAAGTTGAAAGTGATGCGAATCCAAAGTGCCTTGGCAAAATAATTTTAGCCTGAGCTGAACCATCTAGCTCTATTACCTTTTAATCAGACTCTTCTAAAAACTCAGGCTTCACTCTTGTTCCTTTAAAACTGTACACTTTAAATGCTTTACAGAAGTTGGATGCATTATCTTTAACTGTTCGACATATTTTGCTATTTCTAAGTCCGTATTTTCTATGAACTTCAGCGAATATAGTAGCAAGTATTTCACGAGCAGGAGAGAATGCGAATGTAGATTGCTTTATATAGTGGCGGGTTACACCAAAGTAACTTTTGTTATTGCAACTCCAGACATCGGCAGTCGTACAAATAAAACGAGAAGGCCAAGCTAACTGCGTCTGTGCCGAAGTTTTTATACCCTTGCAAATGCTGTTTCTGAAATGTCCGAGTTTAAGAACGCTTACATAAAAATCAAAAATTTTTCTAACTAAAGCCCATTTTTCGACAGATAAACATCTGATTTCGACCAAATTTCGCGAATCTTTTTGAAAACATCCCCGAGTTTAAGAACGATAAAATTTAAAACAAAAAAGTTATTCTCACTAAGACTCATTTTCCGACCGATAGGTCCTATGGCAGCTATAAGATATAGTCATCCGATTTTGACCAAAGTTTGCAAATCTGTCTGAAAGCCTATAATATGAATAATGGCTGAGTTTAAGAACGCTAACATTGAAAACAAAAAAGTTTTTCTCACTAAGACTCATTTTCCGACCGATCGGTCCTATGGCAGCCTTTAGATATAGTCATCCGATTTCGATCAAAGCTTGCGAATATATTTGAAAGCATATAGAATTACTAATCAGTGAGTTTAAGGACGCTAACATTAAAAACAAAACAAAATTTCTTACTAAGAACCATTTTCGATCGATCGGTCCTATGGCAACCATAAGATATAGTCACCCGATGTCGATCAATTTTTTCAAGTTGGTTGAAAAGCGTGTAATATTAAGAATCACCGACCTTAAGAACGATTTACTTGAAAACAAAAAAGTTATTTTGACTAATACCCATTTTCCGACCGATCGGTCCTAGGGCAGCTATAAGATATAGTCATCCGATTTTGACCAAAGCTTGCAAATCTGTCTGAAAGCCTATAATATGAATAATGGCTGAATTTAAAAACGATTTACTTGAAAACAAAAGAGTTATTTTGACTAATAGCCTATTTCCACCAAAGAAATGAAGCTTCATTTCTTGAAATGACAAGAAATGAAGAAAATGATATCATTTCTTCCATACAAATTGTTGTTGCATTTTGGCCTTCATTTCCTTCATTTCTCAAAAATGATGGCATTCCCCACGAAGGAATTTGGTATTTTTTTAAAAAGTACTCGCTACTCTGCGGCACTACTCGTTACTCGCTGGAAATAGAAAGTGTCATCGCCAATAAAATGTGGATTTGAATTTAAAAAGTAGGCGCAATTTTGTTTATAATATAAATTAGTCAAAATAAGTTGTGTATTTAGCATTCTGCTGATAATTCAGGGCGTTAACAATGCGTTCGCCCAGGGTAATTGCTTTCCTGCCGGGTATGTCTTTTTTTGGGTAAATATTGCAAAAACTCCCCGTGAGTTTGAAAGTGGCGCCTGTTGTTTAAATCAAACCATTCAGCTGTTTTTGTCAACGTGGCATTGCGAATATCAAAATGATGAAGATTCGTCAATGGAAACAGCATCATTTTTAGAAATGAAAATGATAAGAAATGAAGCCAGTGGAAATAGGCTATTAGACTCATTTTCCGACCGATCGGTCCTATGGCAGCCTTAAGATATAGTCATCCGATTTCGACCAAAGTTTGCAAATCTGTCTGAAAGCCTATAATATGGAATAATGGCCGAGTTAAAGAACGCTAACATTGAAAACAAAAAAGTTTTTTTCACTAAGACCCATTTTAGACCGATGGTTCCTATGGCAGCTATAAGATATAGTCATCCGATTTTTACCAAAGTTTGCAAATCTGTCTGAAAGCCTATAATATGAATAATGGCTGAGTTTAAGAACGCTAACATTGAAAACAAAAAAGTTTTTCTCACTAAGATCACTTCCGATAGTCCGTACAAAATTGGGTCTAAAAATCCCAAAATTTTTGAGAAAGTGAAAATGGGAGCACGGCTAATAGTCCACCTTCCTTTTATCTAGCATGGATCGTATTGTTTTTGCACAGTGAATGTTTACCGGACGTCTAGCGAAAGCCGAGGTAAAGTAAAAGGTACACAAAATATGTATCTATGTAGGTATGTATCTAGGTACTTCCAAACACTGCCTACTGTTAGCTCACCTCAACGGCGCTTGGCACGGAGTTAGTTACAGAGTTATGTGATGAGAGTTTTAGATTTCTTTAAAAGGAAATTCAACGACAGAATTTCTTCAAAAACCTCCATTTAGAGTTATTATAGACAGACTGTCCTTAAAACCAAACACTTTTGAGTATGTTTAAGCTAAAACTAGTCCAACTTTTTAAGTAAAAGTGTCCCCATTGGAAATGTTTACACTTATTTTTAAAATATAATTTTGAAATTAAATTTATAAGAAAGAAAAAGCTTTTGAAATCTTCAAAAACCTCCGTTTAGAATTAAAATAGACACACTGACTTTGAGATCAAATAACTTCAACTTTTCAATAAAAGTGTTAAATCTGAGCGCTTGTTTAAAGTCAGAATTTTGGAGCTGTAGAAAGTCTTCAAAAACATTGAGTTAGACATACAATAGACACACTTCTGAGTAAGTTTAAGCTAAAGCTTGCAATTCAATGCCAGTAAACGGCTTATTGAGAGTGTTCAAAAACCTAACTTCTGAATAAGCTTAAGCTTAAACTAGGCCCAAGGGAGGAGGAACTGGTTAAGTTTTGGAATTAAGTCGCTCGCGCCCCCAATTTAACCCCTTTCTGGCTGTCTCGTCGTGTTAAGCCGCTTGTAGCAACAACGGCTAAGCTGTAGACTCCCGGGCATATTCAAAGATTCAAAAAGAGAATCTTTTTTTCTTTTTGAATTTTTTATTTTTTTTTTGTTAAAAATGAGAAGCAAAAATTTGTACTAATTTCTGAAAAGGAATGCAAAAGAAAACAACGCCATGCAAAAAATCTCACGACGACGACGACGACAAACGAAATCTTTTTCTGTAGCATTTGGTTTAATCCCCCAAAGAAAACATGCCGCGGCTTCTGAGTTCGGAGTTTCTGCGTCGTTGCTTAGAAAAATGCCCAAAAGGGTAGCGAGTGTGTGTAAGTGTGTGTGTGTGTGTGTGTGTGCGATGATCAGGTTTCTTTGAGCTTTGGAGTTGGCGTTGGTATATTCCTAGGCGCAAACGAGTTTCTCACATTTCCTGCTGCTGTCAGAGTATTTTTTCTTTCTTTCTTCTTTTTAATTATACGAAAGGATTTGGTGGCATCCTTTTTCTAATGTTTGTGTTCACTTGCAGACAATTGTTGTTGCTTTTGCCGCTGCTGCTGCTGCTGCTTGCCAATTTGTCTTTGCACCCCTTTTTTTTTTTTTTTTTTGGGCGAAAGGATCTCTAATCGCGCCACCCCTTTTTTTCCAGCCTTTTGGCTGGCATCTGTATCTTTTCTTTTCGTTTCGTTTTTAGGAAAAAGGGAGCCTCCTAATCTTCAGCGCTTGCAAATTTGATTCCCATCGATTAACACAAAACTCAACGTTGGTCCTTTTCGCATAACTCCTTTGATTGACAGTCAAATTAGTAGCCCGAGGAGATGCCTTGGGTTAGATTAGATGTTGATGGTGATGTGATGCCATCATGATGTGATGATCTAGGCATTACTTTGCCAAAAAATATGCAGCTGCTCTCGCATTGACCTTGATACACACGTTTTTGGTTTGGTTTGGTTTGGTTTCGGATTGGTTTTTGGGTTGGTTTACTATGCTTCATTCAAAGCCAGATCTGCTCTCGCCCCCGCAAAACTCGTTTGGCCTGTGTGTGTGTGTGTGTAGAATCGATGTTTGAATGAAAGCAAACACTTTACCTACATTCGCCAAACGACAACCGCAACGACGACGACGACGACCGACCCATATTGCGACGAAGGCGTTGCGAGAGCTGTTGCTCAGCGGAAGAGCAGAAGGACGCCGAGTTTGAGTTTTTTTTTTGGGTTTTGCTTTTGCGGGTCTTTCGGCAAACAGGATGCAAATTTTTAGGCTGACCGCCAGGTAGTAGTTGCTGCCGCTTGAAAACGCAGGTAGTATTAGCTTAGGGGCTTAGATAATGGCTCTGTCCTATCCTGCCCTGCCTTAACTCATAGAAATGCACCTTTTTTACACAAATTCGGCAAGCAAACGGCTCGAGTTTGGGAATTGTTGTAAGGTTTTAAGCTTCCCAAATGTGTGGTGGTCAGACTTTTTTAGTGCTTTCTTCTTCTGGTTCTGCTAGTATGCGGTTGGCAGGAAAGTCAAAAGTATGCACTGTCACTGTCAAGACACAGTCAAGTCGCTGTTTATTATTTATTGTTGGGGAAAATCTATTGTGCCCCACTTACTGAGTTTACAACTCTTCTAGCAGCCCCATTTGCTGTACAAAGGTTAGGATTACTGATATCTGCCTCGCTAGAGCATCGCTGAGTGCTAATATATGCTCGGAGGACTCCTCCTTTTCTTCACAATATCTGCATAGTTGGGTGTTTGTTATTCCCAACTGGTGGCCCGTGAAGAGCCTTGTCAGTATCCTTGTTGGATTAACTTTTGGAATTTTTTGAGGTTATGGTTTACTAATAATGCTTTAGCTTGTCTCAACCCCATTGGTGTTTACCCAGGAGGCTGTTCTAAGCGTATTCTCTTCCTTTCTAAGGCAGTAGGGTACCGGGCTTGCGTGCCAATTCGTTTCCCGGTATATTGTTATGTCCCGGTATCCATCGTAGGGTCAGTTTGTTCATACCTCCTAGTTGGTATAATTTGTTCTTTGTCTCTAAGACTAACTTAGAGATGAACTTGTAGCTTGTAGCTTGTACTTCGGGTTGAAATATACTTGCAAATACTCTCATTGCCTCAGAACTTTTCGTTCCCGGTCCTGCTCTACCTTAAGTCCAGTTCCTTGGGGCGTCAGGGACCCGTCTTCTTTTCTTTCATTCTTTCATTCTCTCTTACTATCTTTGTGTACAGTGAAATTCCTGTCAAAGTGGTGTACTCTGCCACCATTTCGTCTCTGGATTGGAGGATTATAGGGATTTCCTTCTTCAGCTTCTCAGAGTCAGTTAGGCTTACTATGTGGTTTCTAACCACTCCTTTTGCTGTTAGTCTAAGCAGTGTTGCTTTCTTTTTCAGGCAGATGGTATGGGGAGAGTAACCTCTAGCGCCGCTGTCGGACAGGTACGCAGGGCTCCGGTCATGCATATACATGCCTGCGTCCTTATAGTGAGAAGTTTTGCTCATCTCCCCACACGACAGCACCACAAGTGAGCATCGGTCTCACTACCATGAGGTATAGCCGAACGGAGTATGTGTGGTGCCATGCCCCACGATTTTCCGGCTATGCTCCTGCATGTGTATAGTGAATGCTGCCCTAGTACACTTACTGAGTGTATACTCCAAGTGCTCATCAAATCTTGGCCGAGATATTTGACCTCTTTTTCTGGTGTAATGAGGCAGTCGGATTCTGCTTAGCTTGTATTGTCTATCGGACGTCACTTTCAATCCCTTGTGGACTATGTCACATAGGGTTTTTTCGTATTTTCCTCTTGCAAGGATGACAATGTTATCAGCATATCCTTGGCATGTTATGCCCAGGTACGCGAGTCTTTCTAGGAGCTCATCTACAAGTAGGCTCCACAACAGTGGGGAGAGAACTCCTCCCTGAGGGTATCCTCTAGTTGTGGTTACTGTGATGGTTTCTTCACCTGCTACTGCAGAGGCTTCTCTGCATCGTAGAAACAAAGTGAATTCCCAATTTGACCTCATAACAGCCACTTTTTACACTTATAATGTCCTGGACATGAACCAGTGTACACTTGACTCGCTTTATAGAGTCAGAAGTTCGTACAAGTACAGTCGGCTGATGCCCTATGTACCACACGCGTTTGAAACTAGTAAAAGACTGTCTTGATTATACCTCTTGGTGGAGCAAATCTTTTTACTGCACCATTGCAAATTGGGTCAGATTTCAAATTTGAGCCATGTTTGTTGAGGGATTATCAGACCCTTCAGGGACTTTGTCAGACAGCAAAGGATATGGTGTTGACAGTGGCATCCGTGACAGTAGCGGTATCGCCGGTACAAATTCTATGAGGGCCAGTGTAGGGTTGCTCCAACGGCTTCTTTGACAGCTGAGCTGCAATTTGTAGATTCTGGGAGCAGAACATCTGTGGCTTGCTGTGGATTAGCTGTCCGTTGCTTCGATTTAGCACGTTCGCCTGAGCAAGCTGAGGTTGCCTCTCGTCGAGGTGTTTGTTTTGCCTGTAGTTGAGAACTTTGTAGTTCCTGTGCCTCTAATTGAGGACTTTGAGGTGCCTCTAGGTTGAGGACTTTATGTTGCTTCTAGTTGAGAACTTTGTAGTTCCAGTTCCTCTAGTTGAGGTGCATTTAATTGAGGACTTTGAGGTGCCTCTAGTTAAGTGTCTTTGAGGTGCCTTTAGTTGATTACTTTGTGTTGCCTCTAGTTGAGAACTTTGTAGTTTCTATGCCTCTAGTTGAGGTTGAGTTGTTTCTAGTTGAGGACTTTGAGATGCCTCTAGTCGAGGAGTTTGAGTTGCCTCTAGTTTATAACTTTGAGATGCCTCTAGTTGAGGAGTTTGAGTTGCCGCTAGTTGAGAACTTTGAGATGTCTCTAGTTGAGGAGTTTGAGTTGCCTCTAGCTGAGGACTTTGAGCTGCCTCTAGCTGAAGACTTTGTAGTTTCTCTGTGCCTCTAGTTGAAGTGCCTCAAATTGTGGACGTTGAGGTGCCTCTAGTTAAAGACTTTAAGGTGCCTTTAGTTGATGACTTTGTAGTTTCTCAGTGCCTTTAGTTGAGGTGCCTCGAATTGAGGACGTTAAGGTGCCTTTAGTTAAGGTCTTTAAGGTGCCTCAAATTGGGAGAGTTGAGCTGCCTCTTGTTGAGGACTTAAAGTTACCTCTTGTTGGGGACTTTGAGTTGCCTCTTGTTGAGGACTTTAAGGTGCCTCTACGGCTTAGCAAAATGTGTTCGGTCCCGGCTGTTCCGTTTCCTTAAACTGTATAATAAAGCTCGGCAATAGCTTCTTTTGGTGTGCTTTCTTTTGATGACATTCACTGTTTCGACTTTTCCTTCGTCTTTAAAGGCGTTATCAGGCAGCGAACTTTCTTTAGGTCATATTTTGAGAATAGTTCATCAAAACTGTGAGGATATGCGGGAGGGCGGGAGGTGCCGTGGAAAAAATTGAAAATAAACTTGATCTGCCTGCCTGCAAGTATAAGAAGTATATGTCCCATACATGTCAAACCTCTATCCCTTCCCTTATCATCAGATGATGCTGATCAAGACTATATATACTTTATAGGATCGGAAATGATTCCTTTTCCCTGGTACATACTTTTGCACAAAATTATAGCTTAGTTCCACTGTACCTTCGGTACTGAGTATAAAAACCATAACCGAACCAAGTCGAAGCCAAATAGATTTAGTTCAAACAGTTTTGCTTTCACAGGAACTTTAGTGATCGAAACTTTCCTTTGTCAATTTACAAATAAAGTTATTCAAGTTTAGTTCAAAATGCAGTTGTTTATGCGAAATCTCTAGATATTTTCTAGGACACACATGAATAAAATGTTGGATTCTCCGTTCCGTGGTCGGTCATTGGAGCCTGATGACATTCAAATTAAGGCAGATAATTTCGATTAGCGATTACTGATGAGTCTCTGCTGTGGCTTTAGTACTTTTTAAAGTTAGCAATCGGTAATCAATCGTACTTTCTGTTCGATTCCTCCTCAGCAATCATGATCATATCAAATTTAACAATTGCAATCGGCAATCACTTCATTTAGCAGTTAAATCACGGCAATCATCAATAGTAGAAAATTAGCTAGAAAATAGAGGAAACCTTGATTTTGAGTAGGAATACACTCGGCCTTAGGAATACATTCGCTGCTATACCATGCTGAATAGCAGGCAATATATGTAGTTTGTGTTATTATCTCGGTGTTTTTTGTAGGATGCGTTTCAGAAAAGTTAGATATAAGGACCTCAGAGAAAACCAAATCGGATACACGGCGCGTGTAGAAAGGTCGGTCAATCCTAAACGAAAAACGCTAAATGTAGAATGCAGAAAAACTGCATGCAACATGTAGAAGTAAAGCTGGTAAACGCTGCATGTAGAAAAGTTAAATGCTGCGTGGGCAAAAGCAAAGTCTAAACGACATTAGACATTAGAAAATAGATGAGCCCGAACCCGTTCCGATCAATTTTTTGGTTGCGTTCCGAAAAAAAAGATTATACACATTAAAATTTATTTGGGTCGACAATTAGAAAGTCGGTCAACCCACATGCGAAAGTGAATATATGTATACACTTTATAGGATCAGAGAGATGCTTTGTACCTTTAATACAGAACATAAACACACACTAAATCAGAGAAAACTGCCACAAATTCTTCATCTTATACATATACATATCGAAAAACGCATGTATGTTTTAACGACCTTTATGTTAATTAAAACCTTCAAATCTTTTTGCCGGCTCTAGGTCTCGCTATGTTGGTACATAACTTTCGAAAAACTTCATTGCCAGCTTGCCATGAAGCTTTGCCTGCTTCGACTGCCACCCTACACCTCTTACCAACAAACAAAAACTTCATGAGGAACTTCATAAAGTTTGCTTTACTGTGTAAATGCGGACTAACAATGTATCTATGCGTCAAGTGTATACCTATTGTATTGTTATTTTAAATATATGGGAAAAAACGTGCAACGAACCAAGGTTTGAACCAAAACTAACGCCCAAAAAGCTCGAATCCCAAATTTCCGTTTGGTTTGAACCAGCAAACCGGAGGTTCCGCAAATTTTTTTGGGTTTGCCATACCACACGAACGCTTTATAGGTTTCGATTTTGAAATCATCCTATATGCGCGTGAGGAAATTCTAAACGAAAAATATAGCTACTGAATTTACATTTTTCATTTAGAAAACTTTTTGTCACACGTGGTTTGTTTGTTTTCTAAATGTAGGAAATCTACACGAGTCGTGAGCAAATTTTGAGTTGCCCATATATAAACTAGGAGAGCAATGAATTCGAGCTTGAGAATTACAAGCAAGCAAATATTGTATTGTGCTTTTAGGCGGATACAATACAAGTAATGTCCAAGTAAAGTCCAAGGGCCCTCGAGTTCAAGTCCCCTCAGAGTAAGTAAAAATTTAAATAAAATTGTTTAATGTGTGGAGTTGGCAGTGATTGGAAAGGTATTCGATTTTCTTGCCTAGGTAAGGTACAAGGTAAACGTCAAAAAATATATCTAGGTAAGGTAAAAGATATGCGAAATTTTCAGTACCTAGGTAAAGGTAAAGGTACAAAAAAGCTACTTTTAAATTTAAAAGCATAGTTCATCCATTTTTATTAGTAATAAATATTAAAAACATAATAAAACAAAAGTTGGATGCATTATTTGTAGCTGTTCGACACATTTTTGACTAGCTGTAAGTCTGTATTTGCAATGTGTGTGGGAAAATCGCACACGTTTTCAATTTCTTAAACAATTTGTGATTTAAAACCGGCTTTCAGTACAAAATTGGTCTAAAAATCGCAAAATTTTTGCGAAAGTGCAAATGGGAGCACGTGTTTCCTTCAAAAGTGTACACTTTAAATGCTTTTCAGAAGTTGGGTACATTTTCTGTAACTGTTCGACATATTTTGGATATCTACAAGTCTGTATTTGCTATGAACTTCAGGTCAATACAGTAGCAAATTACCTCATGTGTGTGTGGCAAAGTCGCACACGCTTATATGCGAGCACGAGAGAATGACGATTTAGATTGCTATCCAAATAGTGGCCGGTTGCACCGAAGAAACTTTTGTTATTGCAACTCAAGATATCGGCAGTATTTTCAAAGAATTTGTCAACATTTTTCTTATTGTCCGCCTTCCTCTAATCAAGCATAGAGCGTATAGTTTTTAAACAGTGAATTTTTACCGGACGTCCAGTTAAAGCCACAAGCAGGTCTGTGAAAGTTTTCTTTTTAACGTGGCAGAGAGTGGCAGCATCTCGGCTATAATGTAATCGCAAATGGGTTCATTTGGTTGTAACATAAAAACAAGAAAGAAAGTCGGCCAAGCCCGACTATAACCTACTCTGTACCATTAATGTGGCAGCTTGCATTTGCTCACGAGTTACTAAGATTGCCTCTGTTGAACGGAATGCTGTGGTTATAGGTGGGGGAGTGGGGGGTGTTAACTGCCGTTTTTGCTCACAACTTGAGTATCGTTCATCCGATCTTTATCATTCTTTCAGCAAATCGATAAATAATATTGATTACTAGATATCTCTGGAAGGTACGAACACTCTATCATCAAAACTGTGGGAGATATGACGTTTTTTCCAATTTGCGGGACCGGGAGGGGGCGTGGCAAAAATTGAAAATATACTTGATTTGCCTGCAAGTATAAGAAATATATGTCCCATACATGTCAAACCTCTATCTCTTATCATCTCTGAGATCTCTTCGTTCATACGGAAGGACGGACAGACGAACATGGCTATATCGACTCGGCTGTTGATGCTGATCAAGAATATATATACTTTATATATACTTTATAGGTAATAATGGTTGGAATTCAAGATACGGGGATATTTAAGTTGAGTTATTGGAAACCTTATATGCTTTGGCTTACATATATTTGTAGGAAGAGTAACTTTTGGGGTAAAGAAATTGAAATATGTGATATATTAACAACATTGTTTTACGTTGTTTTACATTGTTTTTTGTTTACACAAAGTTGACATTTGCCATTCGGGTTGAAAAATGTTCCATTCAAGATCAGCGGTAAATTTTATTACCTTCATAAGTAACAAAAAGTACCTATTATTACCCTACATATTGCCAAGGTAAATGAAAATGAAGACCTAAGTAAGGTAAAAGGAGATTGAGAGAAGCTTGGCCCTGGCCCTTCTTTGTCCTAGGTGCTGTTTGAGCCAATTTTACATATTTTTACAAGGTAAAAGGTAGTCGAATTTGAAATTACGGAGGTAAAGTAAAAGGTACACAAAATGGTGGCTGGGTACTCTCTTCTGCTCTGAGATGTTGCATACACAGAGAAAAAAAACTATGCAAAATCTGCACGAAAATGTTGAATTTCTACACATTTTGAATGGGATTTTCAAACACATTATTTTTAAATTGTGAAATTCTTCCGTACTGCTGCTGCCTTGATCTCAATTGATACTTGTGACCGTAACTAGATGGAAAGCAGTCTTCTTTTTTTTGTGTCATCCAAGTAAGTAGAAGGAGGTTCCGAGATCTGGCCGCCTTGGTTGTCACACGCAGCGTGCGGCGGCAAGTATATCAATGTTTTTTTTTCTTTCCTTTTTTTTCTTTTGGGGGTTGGCCCTCTAAGGAGGCTTTCCTCTGCTTAGGATGCGAGAGAGGGGTGCCTCGCCGTGTGATGCATGTGACAATGATAATGGCATCTTCTCTCTACGCAGTGTTTACTTACACCACTTGAGCTTAACTTGGCAGCAGGGGACAACGAGTTGATAAGGGTCACGAGAAGCAGCAGAGCGGCAGGAGCAGTAGACGTAACTCGCCTGGGTCTGAGAGCTTTTTTTTTTTTTTTTTAAATTTTTTATTTTTATCTTCTTGTGATATGCCCAATTTATCACAGGAAATTAGCTGCTATTTAGCAGCGTTGTATAACCCAATGCAGGAGACAGGAGGCAGTAGGGAGGTGGTAGGTAGGGGGGGAGGAGTGTATAAGGGGTAGGCGGCGGGTGTGCCACAGTGAGGCAAGCTTCTTGTTATTTGGCGTGATAATTTGTGCAATTGTGGATTGCCCAGGGACACACACACACACACGACGCACACACACACACATGCTTAGAAAGCGCTGTGTGAGGATCGGGTTTAGAACCTCTCAAGGATAAGGGCGTAGCTAAATGGTATAGTGTGGCGCCATTTTGGAAAGTTGTTTCCCTGCTTTTTGAAGTGTTATGTGTGATAAATGTGTGCAAGGATACGTTAGGGAGGAGTAGTGTAAGTTAAGGGGCCACCACAACCTGCAGCTCTACACAAAAACAAAGAAAAAAAAAAGCATCAACACAAATTAGAAGGGAAGAAAAAACTACACAAAACTAAGGAAAAAACGAAGCATGTAAAAGCTAAGGACTGTACCGCATATAAACTGCAATTTCAACAATTTGATTCAAGATCAAAAAACAGAAATTGGCACTAATTTTGAAATGGAATAAGGGGAAGCCAAAATCCAACTTTACTTTTACGCTGAAGAGCAGATAGAAGAAAAACTATGACGATGATTCAGTCGAAAATTTCGAGACCCAATTTTTCCTTCAATCTTACTAGACTAGAGTGACAACCTTAGATTGCAGGTAGCGCATTATCTTAAAATTACAGTCTTTGTTGTGGATCCTTTAAGACCTCTGGGATTTACACGATGAAGCAAACTGCATGAAGCTTTTGAAGCTAGGATAGAGAAGTAGAGATGTCGCTTGCCCCTCCTAACCTTTTTCTAGCAAACTAAAGCTTCTTGAAAAGCTTTATTAAGTTTGCTTGCTCAACTAAGTCGGGATTTACACGATGAAGCAAACTGCATGAGGCTTTTAATGGTAGGATAAAGAAGTAGTGGTGTGGCTTGCCTCTCTAAACCTCTTTCTTATAAACTCAAGCTTTTTAAAGATTGCTTACCCAACTAAGTCAGGATTTACACGATGACACAAACTATATGATGCTTTTGAAGGTAGGATAGAGAAGTAGACATGTCACTTGCCTCTCTAAACCTCTTTTTAACAAAATAAAGCTTTTTGAAAAGCTTTATAAAGTTGGCTTACCTAACTAAGTCGGGATTTACACGATGAATTCAACTACATGATGCTTCTGAAGATAGGATAGAGAAGTAGAGATGTCACTTGCCTCTCTAAACCTCTTTTTAACAAACTAAAGCTTTTTGAAAAGCTTTATAAAGTTGGCTTACCCAACTAAGTCGGGATTTTCCACGATGAAGCAAACTGTTTTATGAAAAGCTTCATAAAGTTGGCTAACCGAACTAAATCGGGATTTACTCGATGAAACAAACTGCATGGATCTTTTTGAAAGCTTGTGGTGTCGCTTGCCCCTGTACAACTCAATCCACAAAAACTCAGGGTTTTTAAAAGCTTAATAAAGTTAGTATTACCGACTAAGTCGGGATTTAGTGATGTCGCTTGCCCCTCTAAACCTCTTTCAATCAAACTAAAGCTTTATAACGTTTGCTTTGCCCCATAAAGTGGGGATTTACAAGATGAAACAGACTGCTTATATCCTTTTGAAAGCGTTAGAAGGTAGAATTGAGAATTAGTGGTGTCGCTTACTCCTCTAATCCTCTTTCTAACAAACTAAAGCTTTTTAAAAAGCTTTATAAAGTTAGCTCTCCCCACTAAGTCGGGATTTACACGATAAAGCAAACTGCATGAAGCTTTTTGAAAGCTTTTGAAGTTAGGATCGAGAAGTACTGGTGTGGCTTTGACCCTTTACCCCAGTGTTCTTCAAACTTAATCTATTTGAAAAGCTTTATAAAGTATGCTTACCCACGTAAGTCGGAATTTACACAATGAAAGAAACTGCATGCATATTTTCGAAAGCGTTTGAAGATGGTGTCGCTTGCCCCTCTTCAACTTAATCCAACAAACCGAAGGGTTTTGAAAAAGCTTAATAAAGTTCACTTTACCGACCAATTCTGGACTTACACGATGAAGCAAACTGTGTCGCTTGCCCCTCTACCCCAGTTTCCTTTAAACTAAGTCGAGATTTTAACGATGTATCAAATTGCATGAAGCTTTTTGAAAGATTTTGAAGGTAGAATAGAGAGGTTATGGTGTTACTTGCCCCTCTATCCCAGTTCCATACAAATTTAAGCTTTTTAAAGTTAGCTTTGCGAATTTGCTATGAGCCTGCCTTTGGTATTCCCAAGCTGTTATAGCAATGCTGGCATTAGGTAGCTTCTGCTAACTCGCTGAAGATAGGCAAAGACTGCTGATGATTGCATTGTGATGATATAGTCAACCAGCCTACTTTGTGGTGTGTGTGTGTGTCTTGTTTTAGAAAAGTTATGAGCAAAATCATTAATCATTGACCTGGAGCCTGCTAAAAGTTCTATTATTGTTTTCCGAAGATTTTTTTAATAGAAAAGTGGCGTAGTGGGTGTCCCTTCGCCCTTCATACACCTCTGTTCTAGTGTAGTGGTGTCCCTTCACCTCTTTTCTACAAAAGAAAGCTTTATAAAGTTTGCTTTCCCCCGCAACTAAAATGGGATATATACGATGAAGCAAACTAACTGATGATTTACAAAAAGCTTTTGCAAGTACAATAATATAGGTGTAGAGGGAAAAGATACACCATCACACCTCTTTCCAACAAACTTAAGCTTTTAGTAAAACTCTTAAAAGATGGCTTCATCGTGTAAGTCCAGACTGATCTGAATCCGTCGCGGATGATCTAGCGATGGTGATTTATCTCTTATGAGGAAATACACAGAAAGAATGAGAACATTTAGATCATCCAGCGGATGACCTCTAGAATGTGGCAGTGGAACAAGGGAACAAGATATATGTAGGTTATAGAACAGCGTTGGTCAACCAGAGCGAGGCCAAAAAGTGAGAGTGTATTGGTATGCGAAAGCCGCATCGAAGGCTAGCCAGCGACTGAAGGCCTGTTTACTCTCTTGGCCTCAGCTTCGGCATGCGTTCGGCTCGAGTATGTGTAAATAGCGAAATGTCTTCGGACCCTGAGGGGTACCGATGACCAACGTTGTTATAGAATCATTCAAATTCTCATTGTTCTCTGCTTAATTATAACATTTCATAATTCATCCCCTAAAAGGGAATCTGAAACTAACTTTCTATACCCTACACGGTCCTGAGTGAAAATGGTTTCTAAAGGTTTGACTAAAGAAGGGGGAGTGAATGCGTTTATATATATTTTATATGAAAAATGAACCTTCAGTGTGGGTAAGATAACATGCTTCATGCTGAAAACCAAATATTCAAATATTCAAAACTTTTTACGAACAAAAGTGAAATAGTTTTTTGTACAGCTGAAATATTAACAACAATTTCTATTTGTGGTGAAAGTTGACACTAGAAGTGGAAGCTTTTAACTATCGAAAGTGTTTGCTTGAGTAACATTTTTTCCATTGGATTGCCTTGAAACTCGGTTTGTAAGCAAAGTACATGAAATTTTAAAAATCACCAGCAAAAATTTTACGATTTGGTTGCTAAATCGCCAAATTTCGACGATTTAAAACTGGCGACGGTTGAGCCCTGCAATTCAACGCCTCAGTCCTGATTCAGAACTGAGAAGTAGGAATTGCTCTAATTCATGATTGATTTCAGTACTAACTCATGAGTTCAGTACTGAAATCATGCCAGAAAGAAGAGAAGGTCAGAGAAGGTAGTAGGTTCTGTCTGTGTTAAATTCATGGCTGAAAATGCATGTATATGCAGCATTGATTTCAGTACCAGCCCTTCCAAATCAGGACTGAATCAGCTCTGATTCAGTACTGAGCTACTGAAGGGTACAGATAAGAGCTGCCTTGCTATGGATCAATTCTTTTTTAATATTCTTTGACTATTTTAGATTGTTTTTGTGGACTCTCTTATACCATTTGGATTAAACTCTTATCTAAAACAATTTTTTTCTAACCCTCCCAAAATTGCAAAAGTAGCCAAATAAGTTTGGACAACAACAAATTGCGATTTCACTGGGGCGATAACCGATAACTTTGTCGATACAGCCTGCTTCTGTCACGTGAAGTCTTGCAAAATGAATTGGGAATGAAACAGAATCGATAACAAAAAGTGGCGAAAAAGTTTTTTGAAATCAAGAAACGTTTCAAATATTTGAGCCTCCGAACTTGAACACAAACCGAACCGAACCGAAAAAGGTTCGTTTCAAACAAACATTTAAGTAAATTTTCTAAGATCTTTTCTAGTTTTCTCAATATTACGCACATGAAAAAACTATTTAATAGTATAGTACAGAATCGCTGCATACCAATCTTCTGGAAAATTCATCCCCCTGTGTGAAAAGTGGAGTTGAGTTGATAATTAAAAATGCTTTTTGAGAAATCCAATCCATATGGCGATTTCGAGAGGAAAGAAAAACGTAAATATAGTCGGAAACAGGGGAGAGCAAATGCATTTGGAAGATCATTTTAACAAGAATCGCCCTGATGTGTTCTTTTTAAGCTCTTTTAGAGATTAAATTCATGTCCGATTTAAAGAAGACTCGGAAATGCTCAAAACGAGATATATTGAAAAACCTCTAGAAAAAGACCCGCAAATGATTGGAAATATGACTCGAAATTGAGTCAAAACTGATGAGAAAAACGGGCTATAAACGACTCTTTAAGAAGATTTTCGGCTTGGGCACCATATTCTCCCAACAAAAGTATCATTTATGATCAGAAAACAAGCGCATTTATGACTACTTTAAACAGACTGAGAGGACTCGAAAAAGACTCGAATGTAATCATACCTTCAGAAAATTTGTTTTTCGATTTTTTTTTCCAAATTTCTCGAAGAAACAAAGAAGAAATCCAACAATTTTCAATACCCGATTCCACATTTTTTCGGGTCCCGCGGGAATTCCTTCCTAAACATAATTTTTGATACGTATAAGAACCTTTACCTTTTGGATTCCCTGAATTGTGGCGAGTTCTTTAACTGCAATGTAATATGTAAAATACCTTTACACAGCCCAAAGGGCCAGCTTGCTTCTCTGAATCTCTTGGCTACCCACCTAGCATATGGAAGATCATTAGTCGATTCCTCACCTTGGTGAGTCTTTTTCGAGCAAATTTGATGATTCATAAAATGCTTTCTGGGTGGCATTTTGATGGCATTTGCGGTATTACAAATTTTTGTTAGGTGATAGGGGCCAAATCACCCGCCGCACAGTCGCTCGTTTTCCAAAAACTCGTTCCAAAAATGAAATTTTAATCAGAGGACTCAAATGTAATCAGAAATTTCATAAAATGCTGTCTGGGTATGTACGTAGTAGGTTAGGCTTCCAAAATTCAAAGATCAGGCACTTTTGAAAGACTTTTTAGAACTTCTACAATACACCTATGAAAGATAACAATAAAGCTGAGGTCCCACAGGCAAATAATTGGCCCAAATTATAAAAACTTGGCTAAATAGGCCAATTTAAGAACTTTTCGGCCATGTTTGAACAAATTACCACTTTTGTGAGGTCCAGACTTCTTTGTATTAAATTCTTGAAAATCATAATAGTCATAAGGGGCTGAGTCCGTAGATTATGGTGAATACGAAACAGTTAAAAGTTGACTCAGTATGTGTAAAAATTTGTACATTAATTAATTTAAAGGTCTTACTAGGAAAAATTCTTGAAAACAGCTTTGTTTTGGGCCACTTAACTGTATGTAACCATTTAAATCAAAGTTAAACTACAAAATGACACATGACGTGACAGACTCACAAACATATTCGCTTACGAAATAAAGCAAGTTTTTGCGCTACCTTGTATTCATTACTCATTCCTCCAAATAATAAGAATGCTTAATTTCCTCAACATATACATTCGTTTCACGGAAATCTCTTTCCGCCAACCATTTGTTTGAATATGGAAAATTATAATAGTCAGAAGGGTCTGAGTCCGTAGATTATGGTGAGTGCGGAACTCATTGAGCCCATTCGTAGCCCAACTTATAAAATTTTGATGTCATTTTCGCGAGGGTGTTTGATATTAAGCAAATTTGAATTGGGGGGGAAATTGTTTGAATCTAGTACTGTCTGAATGTTATTGTACATTTGCTTGACAATTAATGTAAGGACTATGTTAGATCACGTAATCTTTTAATATTTCCTATACACATTTTATGTATTAATCTAGTTGTCCTGCCATAAATTTTAATACATTTTTTCGGGATTAACCGGCTGTAACTCTGTAAATCCAGCTGATATAAATGCAACAAAATTTGTGAAAATAGAAGAGCCCTTAGGCTACATGCTAAAGTGATTGTAATTAAAATCAAACTACCGCAATGGCTTGTACAGGACGAACAGGTTTGAAAAATTTGTCATAATTTGATGAAAATTACTCTTCAATGGCCTATTTCGACGCTTTTTGGTTTGCTGATGCTGCTCCTATGATTTTTTTTAGGCTGCATTAATATGTCATAATACAGATATTTTTGCTTGCTATAATCTCCATAATTTTTGGAAAACCAAAAATACTGCAAAATGGAATTTCCGCGATATCTTGAAAACAAAAGCTGACCAGTTTTAGAATCAGTGCACAAAACTGGATCAGAATTTAGCCAAAATGAATGTTGGCCTGTGTTATTGGCGTATGGAACCATATTTTTTTAGTTAAGTCCTGAAAAATCTGTAATTACGGTTTATTTAGCCAAATTTTTATGAAAATTTGGGAAAATTATTTGCCTGTGGGACCTTAGCTTAAGGAATGTGGTTTAGTCGACATAGCTTGTTCTCTTGATCAAATATATGTCTAAATTTTGACCGAATGTTGGGGTAAAAATCTGTCAACTATTTAACAATTTATGAACAACGGCTCAAGCCAAAGCCTTATGTTCCATTAGTACAGGAAACGGTCCGCGAATTGAATCATACACTTTACCACGGGTCTCCGGACCGAAAGTTAACCAAAATTTTTCACATTTTCATCGAAAAAGTAAGTGAAAGCCGAAGCATAGCTGTTTATTGTAGAATACTTGAATATTTCTGGCACTAAGTGAGCGAGAGATGCCACGTTTTCGGTCAGTTTTGTTGACATTTTTTGTAGAAATACATTTGAGAAACTCTGTAAATATCAGAATTTAACTAAACATTCGCTTAATATTCGCCAACGAGCATAAAGTGGAAATCTTAAGCGCCAAATGACCCTTTTTCACCTGATTAAAATGAACTTTTCAAAAACTTTAAAATCCCTTAATTTCATTTGGCAACAAATTAAAATGTTTTTTTTTTGATCCAAAATTAATATCATTTACATAAATTGATATTATATAGTTTCAAAATGATACTAAAAATGTTAAAAACATATCAATTTGATATATTTTCATATCGGATTAAAATTGATAGCTAATTCCTCTATAAGCGTAAATAAATAAATACAAGCACTGGGACTCTACGAAGCAATAAGCAATTTTGTTGTAGTAGCGCCCTTTTGATCGAGTTTGGTGCCCAACCTTTGACTAAAAAGTTCTGTTGGAAAATAGTTAAAAATTCGTAGTTTTGAACTCAAAATATCGAAATCTGCTAGTTTCCTTTAGAAAACCATCTTTAAAAAGTTCGAATCTATCACAATTTTAACCGTTTAGGTTTAAGGGGAAAACAAAGTCCAACGTTTTTTTTTAGCTTAGTTATTCAAACGGTACAGTCCTTAGGATTAGAGGTTTACAACTACATACATACATACATATATGTACATTAAAAAGAGAAAAGTGTAGAGGATCGGGTTTGTTAGATAAATAAATTGGTTAAAGAAAAGTGAATATAAACTCAAAAGTTCATTCATAGTTGAGGTTGGGGTTTTTGGGGGGAGGGGGGGTTAGGGGCTAAAAGAAACTTTTCATAAATACCTTGAGGTGCCAGCACCTTCCAATTGCTGTCGATCCAAGGGCGGATCGAAGATTTGTTCACGATCCTCCTTCGATAATTCCAAGTCGGCAAATTGATCCAGTTCGGAAGCCATCTTTCGTTTCTTTTTGTTTATTTACTTTTTTTGTTTTAAACAAAATATGTGTAATAATAAATTACGGGAAATTACCGAGCGCGCGTGGTTTTTAACACTTGAGAATTTTGACAAAGGTTTTTTTTTTCGATTTTTGGTTGTGGTTGTTGTTGTTGTTTTGGAATGGAATGCTTCAAAAATTGATTTTAATTTTGGCGCTCAGTTTGAATCATTTGGTTGTGGGGTGTAAGTTTTCCGGGGGGTTTTGTGGGTTGTTTTGAAATGCTTAGGGCATAGCTTGAGTTTGGTGGGGTTTGGGGGGGTGGTTGTGGGTCTTGTCTTTTAGTTTGTTTGTTGATTTCGGTTGCCTGCTGCTCTGCTGCTGCTTGAAAGATTACCTGCAAATTAGAGTAGAAAAAGGAGTGAGCGAGGGGGGGTTAAAACATAAGTAAGAGAGAGAGCTGATCACTTGCCGGCCGGCAAAGTCAAAAGCTTTTTGAGTGGG
This sequence comes from Lordiphosa magnipectinata, assembly GCA_037044535.1. Taxonomy (NCBI): domain Eukaryota; kingdom Metazoa; phylum Arthropoda; class Insecta; order Diptera; family Drosophilidae; genus Lordiphosa; species Lordiphosa magnipectinata. Next base: position 150,390 of record JBAMBO010002140.1, on the reverse strand, counting down.
CGAGCCATTAGAAGAGATGCGTAAAAGCGAGAGAGTGACAGAGAGAGACAGTGGAGTGAGCTTTTTTTATTTTGATTTTTTGGGCTGCTGTTGACTTTGATCTTGGGGCCGTTGTTTTTGTTTTTGTGTTTGAATTTTGTGGTGAATAAAAACACAAAAATGTGCCCAAAAACTGGGGAAGTTTTTTGTTTGGCTTACTTTTTGTTGTTGTTGTTTGTTGTTTTCTTTTTGGTTTTGGTTGTTTTGCAGAGTAAAGATGATGTCAGAGTGCCTTATAAAAATTTTTTATTTTTTTGCTTTTGATTTTGCAGCGCGGCGCGTGTTTACAGTTTGTATTTGATTTTTTTTTAAACCCAAATAAAATTTACATATGTAATTATGTATGTATGTAGGTAGTTGTTTTGGCCACACTTGGAAACTGTATAACAAAAAAATTTTCAAAAAAAAAAATACCTAAGAGAATGTTTGTTGTGAGAAAAAAGTTGCTTCGACACACACACACACGCACATGCACACGCGCTCTCGTACGCACGCACGCACGCACGACGCACACGAATTTCAAGTCAAAGTCACCAAAAAATATGCCACGAGCAAACAGCAAAAACAACAACAACAAACATATCTCTAATTTGTTGTTGTTCTTGTTGTTGTTTGAAGTTACGTTTGTTTTTTTGTGTGTTTTTAACGGATACGAGAAGACGCGCGCGCGCTCTTGTCTAAGCCAAAAAATAGTTAAACAATATCCAAAAAAAATAAAACAAAAAAAATATTAAAAAAAAAAACTTCAATCTGCTTTGGTATTGGTGTATAAATTTTTGCTTTTCTTTTTTCGGTGGAATTTTGGGCGCAACTCGCGACGATTATGTTGCTTACGGTTAGGAACGTTTTCAGACACTGAACGGCGACTGCGTTGCGGCCGACGTTGACCGTCGCAGCAGCAACCGTTTCTCACTCAAAGACAGCGACGCTGACGTTGACGCTGACGCCAACGTTGCCGAAAATTCCTATGCGCGCATGTATACTATGCACACACACACAAACGTAACAGCAAAGGCGCGATGTTTCCATGAGCTTGTGTGCGTGCAGTTGCCGAAAATTTCAATGAGAGAGAGTGTTTCGAGTGGAGTGAGTTTTTGTTGCTAGCCACTTAACTCAATTTATGCGGAAATTGATCAAAAATGCTAATCTTGGATTTTATTATAAACAAAATGAAATCCTGCAAATAAACAATTTGTCAATTTATGATACAGCAAAGATGAGCGACCATCACCCACAGCAGCATGTAAAAAAGGTTACCATATGGAAATCAATTAGATGAAAGAATCTGGGCCACTTAAATCTCCACCCTAGTTTAATGAACATAGACAGCTGAAAATCTTGCTGAATTCCTTAAAGCAGAGTTCTCCAAGAAGAGAGGGCGTCAATGTAACTGTCTCTCTCTCTAATACACAGTGATGCAAGACTTTGGCAAGCATTCGATGTGAATTGCAGAGTATGTTCGGCCCCCCCCTAGGGGCCATGGCTGGAGAACTCTGCTTTATATAGTTATCATTCATATATCCTCGCATTTGTAGGGTCCCTCGAGCCGGATTGTGAATCATGACCATGGCCATAAATTCGGTTTCAATATGTTGATGCTTTATCATTATCTAGTTCCAAATATAACGGAAACGGCTCTGTAGCTACAACATTTGCTTTTAATTAGCGCGTGGTTGTTGTAAAATTCATTGCGTTGTGTGTTGAAAGAAATAACGGGCCGGTTTGCAAGAGTAAGGCGGACTATGCGGTTGCCCACCGCTGTGATCTAGTGGGAAAAGAGTTTTGTATTCCTTGCGAAATTGAATTAAGTTCAGTCTCTTTTTAAAATTTTAAGTTGGTTTTGGTTTTGTTGTCTTGTATTACTTTAGATTTGGTCTTAAATTAAGAAATCAATTTCTTATTTCAAATTTAAGAGATTTTATCAGTGATTGATTTGTTTCCAATACAGCAGCAATAGCAGCCAAAAATATGTATGCTCCGCTCTTGCTCCTGCTCTGTATGCGAGCACAAAATCAAATCTGAAACACTATTTCTCTGCTCCTCTCCGTGCTGTCAATTTTTTCAATAGCATACAAAAAACTACGATCAAAATACTCGGAGTAAACGGAGCAAAGCAGGCACAGAGCTTCTGGAGCTGCTCAATCTGCCATCCAATAGTGCTCCGTATAGCTGCTCCCATCGTCTACTAAGAATTCTATAAAGCTTTTAACAGAGTGGCTCAGTGTTGATTATTCTAGTTAAACTATCTGACATTCATAAACTTTTTGAAATGCTTATAACTTCTCAAATTCAGTACTCCCCTGTCGCTCAATTATTTCACAATCTCAGCACGGCTTTATGAAAAAGCGTTCTGTTTCTACAAACCTGCTTGAGTTTACTTCTATTGTGAATAGGGGTTTGATTATAAAACTGCAGACAGATGTAATTTATACTGATTTTAGCAAGGCTTTTGACTCTGTCAATCATGATCTACTCCTTGACAAATTGTATCTGCTTGGTTTTCCTCTGTACCTTCTTAACTGGATAAATTCTTATTTGACAGACCGTTCCCAGCCTGTACGTTTCAATTCGTCGCTTTCTCGGGTACCTCAGGGTAGTCATCTTGGACCTTTACTTTTTAATCTGTTCATTAACAACATCCCTGACGTCCTGCTTCATTCGCATGCTTTGATGTACGCTGATGACCTAAGACTCTGCTTGTTCTAAAAGGACCCGATGTCTCCTCTCTTTCTTCAATTGGACTTAAATTCTCTGCAAACATGGTGTTTGGTTGATTCGTTCCCACTAAACGCTGAAAAGTGTAAATGTATGACTTTTCATCGACAACAGCCGTATTTATACGACTTTTCGATTGATGACAATCCTCTTGAATGCATTTACGAGGTTGATGATTTGGGCCAAGTTAAGCTTTAATAGTCATATGTATTTCTGTCATCTCTAATAAAGCTATGGGTAAAGCTCTGGGGTTTATCAAAAGATGGTCCAAGGAATTTAACGATCCGTATCTCACTTAACATTTATACGTCTCACTAGTTCGACCATTACTTGAATATGGGTCGTGTGTTGGGTCACCGCATTACCAACAATATCAGGACCAACTTGAATCGGTTCAAAAACAGTTTTAAATTTTTGGATCCCAACATCCATCTTCTATCTTACGAGCATTCCATCTCTTAAGAACCGCCGGACGTGCCATTGTGTGCTTTTCATTCACAAACTCTTATATTGATTCTTGCGCTCTGTTAAGCCCCACATAAATCTTGCTGTTCCTTTGCGTCTTACCAGACGTGGTGGTCCATTTAGTGTTTGGAATTTGTACTTTTCATAATTTGACTTTAAAAACGTCCAAATGTCATTCGGAAATGGGTCGCTATCCGCTTGAAGACAGTTGACTCAAACTGTGCATAATTTGAAAAAAATCTTTTAACAAAAAAAATGTTCCAAAAACTCAATTCGTGCATAAAGAGAAGCGAGTTCGTGAAACTGGAATGTTGGTGGATAAACCAACCCGTGTAACTACTTGATTTGAGTTAATACTGTTCCATTTTCAAGAACTCGACTGGGAAAAAAATTTTATTGATTTTGGATCAGCTGTGGGGGAGCGGATTTCTCACATTTTGAGGTCTTCGGAGGAATAGGTGAACAGAACAGGACATACCTCATCAGATTGGAAGCGAAGGAGACGTCAACTAATCATATTTACAAGCGCGCTAGAGGATAGATAATATGCTGCTGCTTCTCCACACACATATGTAATTCCATAGGATCAGAGAGACATCATCGGCTGGCTGTACAGTACCGACTCGACTCGACCACTCTCCTTTCCCCACCCCCATCTTGTTTCATTTGTCTTTCAGAAAACACAGAAAAATTGAACCCGTACCTTCTGCACTTAAACGCATGGAATGACGCGCCAGCACATTCAGCCGTTGCACACTTTCGCAGACTCACATCTAGAGGGTACTTATACAGGGTGGTCCATCTAGTGTTTGGAATTTGAACTATTCATAATTTGACTTTAAAAACATCAAATGTCATTCGGAATGCGACCAATATTTAGTAAAAACTTTGACATTTACGAAATGGGTCGCTATTCGTTTGAAGAAAGTTGAGAAATATTAAAAACATATCAAACACATCGTGCATAATCATATAAAGTGAAGCGAGTTCGTGAAACTGGAATGTTGGTGGATAAACCAACCCGTGTACCTACTCGTCCGGTGCGCTCGACCGAAAACATTGCTGCGTTTGCTGAAAATGTGCGTGAACAACCATCGACGTCAACTCGTCATCGATCTCAACAATTGGACATTTCGCGCACTTCTTTGATGCGAATTTTGCATAAAGACCTTGCCATGAAGCCATACTAAGTTCAATTGGTGCAGCAGCTAAAGCCATCCGAATCGTCTACAGTTCACAAATTGGTTGGAAGATCGTTTGGCCCGAAGATGGTGAATTTGACCGAAAAATCATCTTTTCGGATGAAGCACATTTCCACATCGGTGGTTATGTTAATAAACAAAATTGTCGCATACGCATATCGTCATCGAGAAGCCAATACACCCAACCACGTGTCACTGTTTGGTGCGGATTTTGGTCTCGAGGCATCATTGGACAATTTTTCTTTGAAAATGGAGAAGGAGCCACCGTGACCGTGAATGTTAAGTGATTGGTTCTTTGAGGAAATTGAAGCGGAAGACTTGGATGATATTTGGTTTCAACAAGACGACGCTACGTGCCACAATCGATCTTCTGCGCCCTATCTTCGAAAATCGATTAATCAGCAAATATGGAGATGTGAATGTGAAGCTGTGATCTGACACCGTTAGACTATTATCTTTGGGGAGCGGTCAAATACAGTGAAACAATTGATGAGTTGAAGAACGAGATTCGAGTTGCTATTGCTGACATACGTGACGAAACAATTGAAAATGTTCTCAAAAATTGGGTGGATCGAATGGGCCACTGTCAAGTCAGCCGTGGTGGTCATTTGGACCGAAATAAATGACATGAACCAACCTTTCCAATAAATGTTCAATCTTTGAAAAGTATCGATCCGTTTATTTTTATAAGCTAAATTAAATTCCAATTTTTAAATGGGCCACCCTCCCCTGTAGTTCGAATGCTCCATTTTGAAAGATGATGAATTCAAAAAGTAAACACCCATTTTAAACGATCCCTACCAAATTGATGTTTTAAATATTTTAATTTGAATCCGTCGAGTAAAGAGTAATTAGAAGCTAAAGGTTTTTATAGAATACACACCTTCAATGAGCACGGTTGTAAGTTTGAATTTGTACTGACCCACTCTGGCGAGCGATCTTACTTTTATTTCTAAATTTCTTTCTTAACTCTACTCTAAACTAACGATGTGTGTGTAAAGACACATAAGTGTATATAAATGATCTGCGTTGGTCAAACCATACATGTCTAGTGTTTTCCACCGGATGACGTCTCGGCTGTCCTGATCCTTGTCACTGCCGTTATTAATATTTAATGCTATTACAAAAAGTGACATGTTTATGACATAGGCTGAGTTATCTAAATATGAGATTTACACTACGTGTGGGCCAAGTTGAATATCATGTTCAAGTTTGAACAAGGTTTGATACGGATTTTCTTGATTGTTTATATTCACTTTAGTGTATGCCGCAACATGGCAGTATATCATCTTAGTGCTATACCTGAGTCGATGATGATTAAGAAAATCCAAAGTCTAAAAAAATATTATTTATAGTTTTCATTTTTGAAAGACCTTGGCGAGCGTCAACATTTCGGAGATAACTTTCTAAATCGTCAGCTTCCGAAAGTGAGTTTTAAGCCATATTTATGCTGTGTAGCCTATCAAAAATAAACTTAACATATGATGGGAGCCGGTTATAACAACTATACGACTTTATGTACCTCTGTATAGATTTTTCAAAATTACAGCATTGTGCTTGCAAGTGTAGGGATGTCGAAAATATTATCGCTATATCGAAAAATCTATGTTTTTTCCCAAAATGACAAATATTATTATCGCACATTTTTCCGAGGCGATATATGGGAAATCGAATATTTTTTAGTGAAATTTTTGTTATGTTGCGAATAAATATTTCTTGTGCTCAAGCTTGTCTCTGGACATATAAAGCAAAATGCAGTCCATCTTTAGAAACGGTAAATGCAAATATAATTGATTTTGACTTCTGCGAATTTGTAGGAATTTTAATTTACCGTTACTTACACTGGATCGGTACCCCATTAAGTTCTGGATGGAAGAGAAAGACGCTTTGATAGTGCATTCTGACTTGGCATTGTCATGGAAGCTCCGTGTCATCGGAACGCTTGGATTCGGCTATAAAAAGTGTGGTTTCTGGCACCAGAAACCGAATGACCGATGAGCACATAACAAAACGGATCCTCCTAACTATCATTGGTAAAATCGTTTCGTAGATTTAACTGAATAACTTTTCTTATGCTTTGGCGTTCGAATGCACTATTTTGAAATATGATGAATTTAAAAAGGAAACACTTCTTTCGGTCCATTAATTTAAATTCATGAATAAGTTTGCAGAACTTCTTATGTTATAAAAGAAATAAATATCTTTTGTTCATTTAATAAATATACATTAAATCTACATTTTTTAAGCGCAGTCAGAATGCAGTTCATATTACGCGTCAAATGACGTCTCAATTACCTCAATAGATCTGTTCATTGTTAAGATCTGGGTTTTTATTGAAAAATATCGAAAATATTGATAGAATCTATATTTTTACACCAAAATATTTATATCGAAATGATACTTTTTCTATATCGTCAAAAATATCGATATAGATATTTTTGAAATATTCGACAACCCTAGTTTAGTCCCAATACAGGATGATTTTAAGCATGCTCGAGATTGTTTTTAAGCTCGATATGTTATATTGGATTTGATCCCAGAAAAGAAAACTCTCCTTTTCTTTTTCTCCGCCATATTCCATAACACATCCATATACATTACAAGACCCACACCAGTTTGGGATTCCGAAAACTTGTGAAAAACAAAGAAATATGAAAACTTTTTGGGTTCAACTGGGATTTGAACACACGACCATTCGCACAGAACACGAATGGAATGGCATCTCATCGTTTGTTGCCGCAAGTCAAAAATGTTACTTAAATTTTTTCGCTTTCGCTCTCAAATCAAAAATGCTACTCAAATTTTTGAGTGGGAGTGAAATTCGACAAAAAATGTACCTTTAATGAGCACATAAATTATATTTTGCAAAAGGCCTATACCATGTTTGGCTTTCTCAAGCGCAATGCCAGCCAATTTAAGGATCCTAATACTAGGTTGAGCCTTTATTCTGCATTTGTGCGTTCCAAGTTGGAGTATCATTTATTTGGAATCCCTCTACACTCAAAAAAAAAATCAATCCATACGGGATCAAATCATTCCCAATAGGTAATGAAAACAACGTAATCCCGAATATGCTTGACCCGATCCGGAAAAAGATTGAGTTGATCTGCCTTTTTTAATTCTGAAAAAGATTAAAAAGATTTTCTGTATCCATTCGTGTATCCTCTGGTGTTCCCCAAGGCAGTCATCTAGGAACTTTGCTTTTAACTAATTTGTAAACGATATTCCGTCCGCATTATCTTACTCTCAGGTGCTTATGTATGCGGATGATCTTAAGCTTTGCCTGTCTTACGACGATCCAGTATCACCTCTTCTCCTACAAAGGGACTTAAACTCTCTCAATAATTGGTGCATGATTAACAGTCTGCCACTCAACAATGAGAAATGTAAATATTTAACTTTTCATCGCAATACGCCCTTATCTCTATGACTACATGATTGAGGATAAGCCACTTCGTGTGTTTGGTCTCCACACTACCAAAAATATCAGGATCAACTCGAATCTGTACAAAAACAGTTCTTACTTTTCCCCCTGCGTGGCTTAAATTGGAATACCAATAGGCATCCCTGAATAATCGAAGGATCTACCTTAGTGTGCTTTTCCTTCATAAGCTACTGTCAGGTGAGGTTGACTCAAGCGCTCTACTTAGCCTCATAAGCTTTGCGGTTCCGGCAGGGGTAACGAGAAATTATGTCCCGATTTTTTAAAATCCTTGCCTCACGAACTATGCTCATCATGAACCCTTTCGTAATCTCTGTCTTAATTACAACAAGTACTATCATCTGTTCTCAGTAAACTCCCCACTGTTAGATGTAAGGAATATTCTGTTGTCTAATCTAAATTCATAATTGTAAATAGTTTGACTGAACTTTGTTAAACTTTAAAAAACAACAATAAATATAAAAAAATATATGTCTTAAAAAAGATTGAATTAAGCAAAAAATTCGAGAACAATTTAATCTTAATAAAAAGATACCTCTCTTCTCTTCCTTTCCTCCGCCATATTCCATAATAAGACATCCCCTTATACACTTCAAGACCCACACCAGTTTTGGTTTTTTAAAACTTCTGAAAAACAAAGAAATATACAAATTGATTGGGGTCAACTGGGATTCGAACGCAAGACCATACGCACTGAACACGAATGGAATGGCATCTCATCGTTCACGACCATCGCGATCTTTTGTTGCCGCATGTCAAAAATGCTACTTAAATTTTGTTGCTCTCGCTTTCTAATCAAAAGTGCTACTTAAATTTTTGTCGCTCTCGCTCTTTTATTTATGAACAAGTGATCTCGAAGGGGATTGAAGTAAGCACATTTGGAATGATACAGGTTCGAAAGGCTTGGATCAATCACTGAAAGCTTGAAATGTGCAGAATATCCTGTAAGTCGAGATTGAATTTTCAAGCTCATTCCTGACGTTTTTTTTCTGTGCACCTCTTTAATCACTATCATGGTTTTATCGCATGTCATCAATATGATCCTCATGCCAGACGTATTCAATTTTTTTTCTTGCCGACTTAACCCATTCATGTACCTGTTGTACCTGTTGTTTACATACAACATTTCACTTTTGAGTGCAAATATCTTTGGACTAATGATTTATATTGTCCATCATTTTTGGACATCGTTTCTTTAGAATTGTAAGCTGCTTTGACTTAAATACAAAGTATTTTCTTGTTGTTTTTGGTGTTTTATTTGCTGCTATGGGACTTGTTTTAGGCATAAAATAATTGCACCCTTTTGTTAATTCTATTACTAAGATTATATCAAATCAACTGTTGACTTTTTTAGTGTTATTCGAGAGCAATATGATAAGAAATAAATGTCAAAAAAAATTCTTAATGACCTGTGCTAGTTTGGTGCATGACAAGTTTCTCCGCCATTACTTAATTTCATAAAGAACATGTGGAATACAAATATGTTGCTTAGATGTTAGATGGTTGCTCAGTGGAAATAGCCTATTATAGGCAGATTAAGGTATTCAGAATTCTACTTGGAAGGATTTTTGAAAAAGGATCAGTTTGTAGAAGTATAATACAGAATTTAGGGCACTCAAAATGTTAATTTTCATTAACCTAGCTAAATATTTCTGTGACTATAATGAATAACAGGACAAGTGTGTTTTTCACAGGGAATCAAACCGAATCGTTATTTCGGTACCGGTTCCGGTTCTGGTAAACATAAGTTTCGGTAAAAGGTTCTGTTTTGGTACTAACACTATTTCAGTATACGGTTCTGTATTGGTACCTGGATTTGTATTCAGGGCTGCAAACCGGTTTTGAACCGAACCGGCTCGAACCCGGAATTCCGGCTTATTTTTTACTGTGAACCAAACCCTGAACCGAACCACGAGGACGAAAATAGATGAACCCGAACTCGTTCCGAACCCAAGTTTTTGGTTCGGTTCAAAAAATAAATGGGATCGATTTGTTATTTTCTCCTTTTCGCACTCCCAATGGTTATTAACATACTTACATATATGTATGTACATATGTAAAACAATTTAAATACGTGAAGAATCAGAGCGTGATATTGTATGTAGTTCTTCTTTGCCTACCTATGTACATATGTATACATTCATACGTATGTGTTATTTATTTTTAGACCACAATACTTCCAGTCAGAGATTTCAATTTGAATTATACTACAAATTCAACGTAAACACCTATGTACACAGCACAATGTATTACACACATATACATATGCGCCAATCTAAACAACCCGGTGCATGCTACTGCAGAAACATGTCAACCGAATACAAACAGAAGTGTGTGCCACACCCAGCGTTGCCAATTTGGCTATTTTTCCCACCAAATATAGCTATTTTGTAAGCACATTAACCTAGGTCAATATTTGTAGTAGTTATAGGCAGGTTGTTCTGGTCTTCAGAGGGGGGATTTTTTTTTGTGGCAGGGTTTACCCTTTTAAGGCTAATTTCAGTTAAATTCGGTTAGTAGAATTATAAAACAGTTACCTCATAGGAGTCTAAAAGGCTCCTTTTGTATTAACCTAGGTCGAAATTAGTCAGAGTTATTGCCCTATTTAATTGATAAAGTCGTTGTTGGAGTGGTAAGCCCTCTTGAGGTCCGGTGATGGGAAAATTTGGTTTGTAAAAACAACAGAAGAGCCGAGATACGGGGCGCACACACACACAATTTTCGCTTTCGCAAAAATTGTACAATTTTGTGGCCGAATTTGGTCCAAAAACCGGTTTGAAATCTCAAATGATTTGCGAAAGTGAATTTGGGAGCATGGCTGTATGTTTCGAGTTTAGGTAAAGTCAGCATGTAGAAGTATATTAAACGCTCCGATGCATCCAAAACACCCATTTTCATTAACATAGTTTAAATTTTGTTGAAGCTATAGACAGAATAAGGTCATCAGAGTGGTTTTTGGCATGGTAAAACCCGGAAAAGGGTCAGATTTTGGGAAAAGTTAGTTGTAGAAGTAAAATTTTTGGCTTCGATAAAGCCTTAACGTTCGTTTTCATTTACACTTAGGTTGGATTATATTAAAGTCAGCTTAAGATCATCAGAGTAGTTTTTTTGGTATGATACATTAACTCCGAGATGGGCGCGTCGCGACGTTCCAATGCACACAAGGCAGCGTGTGCATAGGACCTCTGCCGCGGCCGACTGCACAAAATCACACGTACGCTATAAGCATTGAAAGCTATTTATAGAACATGAATGCGGCGCACGCCGCATGCTTGTGCTTGTATGCGTGTGAAAAGTGTGACGATATGTGTGCATGCCCATCTCTGCATTAACTTGAGGCCCGGAAAAGGGATTTAACGCCCCTTGTAGCAGTGTAATGCAGGTTTCAGGGTACCCAAAACGAAGTTAAAGGGAGAGTTGAAAAGCACAGAATGGAAAAGCATCTGTCCAAAGCATTTTATAACAAGAAGGATCTTAGGATGTGCGCATCAAAATCAAATGAAAGGGCGCTACAACAACTATCCGTATTTCTGGCCGCGCTTCAGGGGCGTAAAGAGCCATCGCTGACCAAAAAATACAAAATACAATTTTCTTTTTATTTTGCGATATTGAAAAGGTTGCACAGTTATTTTCGCCAAGTCTATAGGTAAATTTTTAGGTTAGTCTGGAATATAAAACTAAGGTGAACAATCTTAAGAGCTTTGAAAGCAGTGTAAGTGTCATTCTGTAATCTTTGAAAACCCCTTAAAACAATTATACACATTTGGCTTGGAAATCAGTAAGCTTCTGTCGAAGAAAGTAACTTTGTACTGTAAAGATTGATCCAATGATCTTCTATTTGTTTCCTTATATATCAGAGCTGGCCAAGCCAAAGTCATTTGTGTTTTTCACACAGACGCTAGCCGAACTTATGAATGTGTGAATCGATGAGAAGAGAGAGCAAGTAAATGAGAGTACTAGAAATTTTGCTTGCCGTTTTACTTTCAATTCAGTGTTCACCAATAAACACAATAATGAGTTCGGTTCGCGTTTTTCGTAAAAAAAAACGACAGACTTCGGCTTCTGGTAGCTATGGCTGGCTGGCTCTGGCTCAAATCTTTCATGCTCACCAACACAAGCACATTTTTCTGTCCTCTATACCCAGCCAGCGATATCGCAAGCGGTTTGCAAACCAAGCTTAAGGTAAGATTGCTTGTGCAAGCGTTGTCGTATGGCAGCCTCCGACATTTACAAAACATTTGCTATTGTAAGCGATTTGTGCATGTAGTTTCGTCGACCGAGAGCAGGCATGACACAAAACTATAAATTTCGTGCTCATACTCACTCTCTCTCGTTCTCTCGGCAAAACTTAGCTTGGAATGCTAGGCTGCTGCTGCTGGACTTCTTGTATGAAAGGGAAAAGGAAAAAAATTACAGCTCACTTTAAGCGAAGAAGTGAATAAAAATGTACAGTTAACCTTGAGCGAAGGCGAGCAAAAAAAATTGTGTGTAAGTCATTCCAGTTGTGGTTGCTGAAGAGAAAAGCAACAAAAATTTCAATTAAAATGAAATATTACGTGCGCTTGTAAATTTGTTTAATATCGGCAGCAAAAAAATAAAGAAACGTTGTGCACTGCGCCAACGAAGTTTTCCAACATTTGTGGAACAGCGAGGCGCAATGATGCGTAGGGAGCGAGGTTGAACGTTCAGAACAAGATATTGAAATTGAAGGAAATTCGTTACGAAGTCGTGGAAAAAACTTAAGGATGACTGAGTTACAGAAAATTTTTCGTGGAGAGGTACTGCGGACAAGCAGTGCATTCGAGCCCTCACAGTCGCCACTGCCATTCGTCGTAAGTTAGAAAGCTTTCATTCAGTTTATAATAAATTATTTACATTCATATTTAAATTCTATTGCAGAAACTTTTACTTGCGAAAATGGAGGCAAGGAAGATGATTTTGTTTTTGCCTCGAAATCTTTTTTTCAATACGCGAAAAATCGTATTGAAATTAAAGCAACAATTCTCAAAAGAACTGAGAAACCACTACTTTAATTGAATTTTCATTTTCGTATATTATTAATAAAACTAAATAAACTAAACCCCATATACAATAAAACTAAAACCTAATAAGAACACTCACAAAATAAATGTTTAAAACGCTTACTTATTTCATTCAGAATACGTGTTGTATAACCGTATTTACAAAGCTTTTGGAAAGCGTGTTTTGCAATCGTCTTTTATAAGCTTTTAACGATGGGTCCGTTTCGATTATAAACCGCTTACTTTGATGCGTTTTATAAATGTCACAGCAGCATTTTATAAGCATTTTGCTTACATTTGAAAGCTTACAAAACGCGTATTTTTATATGAAATTGTTTGCTGGGTATTAACAACAAGTAAGAGCGCTGCAGTCAGCGCAGAGTGGCCCGACTCCAAAATATCCTCAACACTTGAGACGCACATCGTACCTGATTCGCCAACAGAAGCAACTCCTGTAACTTTGGAAGAGATGCTTGCTACAGCTAAACGGGTGAAGGAGGCAACGGCCCCCGGACCTAATGGAATACCTAACAAAATCATAAAAGCAGCTCTACAGAGAAACCCAGATGCCTTTGCCATGCCATGATGATATGGTACTACTGGCGAAACTCTGGCATTCTCAAGGGCACTCAGTATGCAGCTCCATTTAGCTGTGTTAAAAGCATTCTTTATATCGTGAGTCGCTACTAGGCAGTACAACGGTCCCCTTCAATTGCTTGGCTAGCCGTTTCGCACAGTTTGCTCAGACCTTTTTTCTCTGAAATTCAAATTACAGCTTCGATTCGCCTGTGGATAATGCACTCTAGAACCTTTCCAGTGGCGTTTAGCATGCAGAGCGGCCTGTAGGAGACTGGCTTATCTCCCTTCGGAATAAGCACCAGTCTCTGCATCTTCCATCTTCTCGGGAAAGTTCCTTCTTTAAGGCAAGTAGTGCATAGCATGGCAAAGAAAGTAGTAGTAATAGTAGATTTATTTTCAAATTGTTTGCTTGGCATAAGCCAAGTTTGCACACTTATATAATATTTTTAATAGCTTAGTATAAGGAGTAAGGAGTTTGAATAATTATAAATTTTGTTAAAAATCCTCTGTGACAATTTTGAGCCTATATTTAAGAGCAGCAGAGAGATAGATAAGCAGCAAGCGTAATCCAATTTTTTCCGTTGAGTCGATCTCTAGTTTTTTCCATTGTAAAGAACCTTTCTCCGAAATATTTGTATCGTAGTTCTCCCAGAATTGGGCATTCTGAGAGGAAATGGAAGGTATCCTCATCCTGGTGCTCATGTTACAAAGCGTGCACTTCTCGTCTATAATTGAGGGGCAGCAGCTCGGATCTCGCTTGAAATATAACTTTTATGTCATCCACCGAAAAATCATCTCTAAAGTAATTATTTTGACCCAGGTTGAAGTTTAGGCCTTTCGAGCAGTTACCTCAAAGGATTTCCGCTGGGCTTCATCAATTCTTTCCAGTACAGTGTCGTGCGTTCTTTTCCATCCAGCTATGTCTTCTATATCACAACTGGAAAATTTTGTGCCATTCTGCAAAGCACTGCGACTAACTTAGAAAATCTGTTCTGAGGTAGATCCGTGATTTTCCTAATATATGTAAAATGTCTGTCCAGCGCATTGTGATAGAGGGTAGAGGTAGACCAGTCTCTAGGTGTATCGCATATGATGGTGTGTTAATTGGCAGTTTAAAAAGCTTAACAAAATTACGTGCTAGTTTTTCCACACTGTCGTATACCGCATAACCCCACACCACTGCTGCATATAGCATAATGGATCTTGCCGTTGCTTCAAAAAGCTTATATTTCGCACTTGGTTTTATGTCTTTTTCTTGACATAAAACTTTTCCACGTGCTGTTGATGTGTCTCAAACCGCATATTCTGTGTCAGTGTAACACCTAGATACTTGTATTCCTTCACAGCTTCCAGTTCTGTCCCTTCTAGGTACCAATTCTCCGCTCTTGCAATGCGCCCTCTGCCATCTCGATACCTTAACATAACATCCCAGCATACATTAACATAATAGCAGCCGACGACTACTTTAATGACCGCATGCTGCTCTATGATACCGACCTCAGCTCTGTTACTTACGCAGTAACTGGATGGGTTCCACAAGGATCCGTACTAGGGCCATTGTTATGGAATGTAATGTACGATGGTGTACTGAAACTGCAACTCCCACAAGGTGCGAACCTCATTGGCTTTGCGGTGATATTGAGCAGAACTGAAATCTAGCGATGGATATAATCAGCAGGACTTGCACTGGCGGCTCACAAAACTGAAGCGGTGCTGATCAGCAATAGAAAGAAGGTAGAGACGCTACCATAACCTTACGACCACACCTGAATGTACCTAGGGGTCACTATTGAGCATAGGCTTAGCTTTAAACAGCACCTCATAGATGCGAGCAGAAGGGCAAGCAGGATAGCAGCATCACTGTCACGAAGTATGGCCAACACTAGAGGGCCAAAAGCAACCGAGGAGGAAGTGCCAATATGGGCAGAAGCAACAGCACATAGCACGAACATCCGCTCTGCCAACACGGTAAGGCGACTATGTGCCCTCCGAGTGAGCTGCGCATTTTGCACCATCTCCCTCGATGCAGTTTGCATCATTCCACTAGATCTCATGGCCCAGGAAGCAGCAGAGACCAGGTCTCGATCAATCTCTGGCCCATTGACGGGCTGCGCAGGCAAACCCTACTGCACTGGCAGAACCGGTGGACAAATACCACAAACGGACGCTGGACGTTTAGCCTGATTCCAGACTTAAGAAGTTGGCTGTACAGAAGACATGGTCATATCGACTACTACCTGACGCAACTTTTGACGGGACATCGATGCTTTAGATCCAATTTGCATAGATTCAATCACGAAGACAGTCTTTTCTGGGGCAATAGAAGACGCAGAACATGTATTCTGTGTCTGCCCGTTATACAAATGAAAGAAATGACCTAAGCATGCGGGTGGAGAGGTTACCAGCCGTTTGTAACCTGGTAGACATCATGCTTGAGTCTGAACAAAATTGGTCAGCGGTAAGCAATATGGCCTCAGTAATACTCAAACGATTGCGCAGCGCTGAAAGACAGCGCAATGGTTTAAATCAGAGATGGGCGCGTCGCGACGTTCCAATGCACACGAGGCAACGTGTGCATAGGACCTCTGCCGCGGCCGCTATAAGAATTGAAAGCTGTTTATAGAACACGAATGCGGCGCATGCAAATTGTGCTTGTATGCATGTGAAAAGTGTGACGATATGTGTGCATGCCCATCTCTGGTTTATATACAAAGAGAGAGCTGAAGTTAAAAATATATAGCTTTTAAACTGAAGATGAACAAAGCTCCGGGTGTTGACAGGATCCCTGCTGAGTTCATTCGTTTTGCCACCCCCCCGCTTTTTACAAGAACTAACGAAATCGCTGAACTGTATATTTGACCTCGGCACAGTAACGGAAATTTTCAAGGAGGCTATATTGTTTCCAATTTTTAAAAAAGGTGAACCACAGATCGCGTCAAACTACAGGGGAATCTCTTTTTCTAAAATGCAATAGTTAAGGTCTTTTCTGCGATCCTGCTGAAAAGACTAAAGTCTTGGATAAGCGAGGGAGATCTTCTGTCTACCATTGACAACGTCTACTGTCTTTCGAGCATCGCGGAGAAGTACATTTCAAGTGGCAGAAAGTGGTACGCGTTCTTTGTAGATTTCAGAGCTGCATTCGACTCCATAGACAGGCGATTCCTTTTATTAAAGCTGTACAACCTAGGCATGTCTACAAAAATCATTAAAATCTTGGAGAGCCTCTACAAAAACAACCGACATGCAGTATGTCACACTGGTTTACCACTTAGTCCGCTTCTCTTCGCCTTATACCTAAACGATCTCACTGATTGTCTGCCAGAAGGAATTTCGCTAGACGGGTATAAAATGAAGGCCTTATTGTATGCTGATGATATAGTTGCCCTATCTGATTCACCTAGAAGTATGCAAAAAAACAATTGATGCTCTGCATAAGTACTGTATGCTCTGGAATCTCACAATAAATATGGAGAAGTCGCAAATTCTCGAGGGCTAGCAAGAGATGAAAAGTGGCAATTAAACGGCGTTGAGCTACGAGTAGTCAAAAGCCACAACGCCAGTTTCAATCTGCATCTAAAAAACAAACTGGCAGACTCCAAAGTAGCCATCAATTGTACCTGAAGGACGTTGCTTGGCAAAAAGGATGTGCCTACTAGCACAAAATACAAGCTTTTCAGTGCAGCAGTGAGGTCCATTATGTCCTATGGCGCTCCACTTCGACGAAGTAGAATGCCTACTAAGGTATCCGCCTGCCGCAGTATACGCCAAACAGAATGATATATCTAGAAACTAGACTTTCGCTTCTTCACGTATATACAGCCGACATCCATTTCAGGTATATGCAAAAAGTAATGCGCATGCCCGATCACCGACTTCCAAAGATTGTGTCTTCGTATTTACTGCGTGAAAAATTACAACACTTCCAAGAGTGGGGAAAACCTGGCGGAGAAGCTCTGGTCAGACAAAACGTAGGATGTACGTAGGATGGGTGAGAGCTACAGAGCCGAATTTATAAAGGAGGCGCAGCGCAGCTCGGTTCGTCTGCTAGGAAGGGAGCTAAATTATGAGCTCGGTACAGTCAGCTACTTCTCGGATGTGTATACGATTGACCAAACTAGAAGCAAATTAGAGATCCTGGCACTAAATTTCATACCACATATAAGGTCTGGCTGGAAATTGTACGCTTTGTAATATGAGAGTGCGTGAGGACATACTACACTTTCTTGTCGACAGTCCCATTATAGCAGAGACCAGGCAATTGTACTTCGGAGGAACTGCTTTT
Organism: Lordiphosa magnipectinata; assembly: GCA_037044535.1. Lineage (NCBI taxonomy): Eukaryota > Metazoa > Arthropoda > Insecta > Diptera > Drosophilidae > Lordiphosa > Lordiphosa magnipectinata. Next base: position 132,645 of record JBAMBO010002140.1, on the reverse strand, counting down.
GGGAGGGAGATGGTCTTGGATCTTTAATCTATCTTTATGCTGGGAACGATGCGGTATCTTGCGACGAGCTTAGCAGCCGTGTGTAGTACTGGTATGAGGATGGAAAAAGGATCAGGCTGACGGTTTGTATACCATGCCTTTAGTATATCTCTAAACGTGTCTTTTAAATTCGATACACATGTATGTTACAATGAAAAATTTTTGAAAAATTCCATTTAAATAAAGACTACTACTACTACTACTACAAGGAGAGAGTCCTAGATGAGCCTGGGGCATTCTCCCCGGCGCACAGTGTAAGATTTTGCCAATCTAGGGGAACTTTTAGCAAAAGTTGAACTATTTTTGAAGTCGATGAACTTTAAGCAGCACTTTTAGAAATGTTCAACTGTTACGAAAACAGGCACAAAACAAAACAAAAATTTTTTTTTTTATGCTGTGCATTAGAAATGCATGCAAATTTGCACTGGGAAACGAGCATCAGTTGACAAAGTTTAGTCTTTTCAATTGGGAGCAGCCAAAAGTTATTTTTTCCACTATCATTAGGCAATTTTTGATCCACTTTCAGAAACAAAAATATTTTATTAGAACCAAAAATTTTTTTTAAATTTTTTTGAAAAAAATTACAAAAAGTAAGTGTATTTTTTCATATTTCCTTTTTTTGGTGGAAAAAAACTTACATTATTCTATCGTATTCTATCCAACCAGAACATACATCATTCGCAGGCATTCATTCTGATTCAGAATCAAAAATAAAATCTTGCCCATATTTTGCCCAAAGACCTTCAATTTAGAAATGAGTGAAATAAGCCGTGCTGCATTTTTCGAGGTTTGGTCAAAGAACATAAAAACCGCTAAGCGAGACGCACTTGTAAAGTACGCAGTGATGGTGTTTGGCAATCACATTGATCACTCCAAATTGAAATTACACATGACTAAACCGTCTTTTGAGTTTCAAAACAGATTTGACAAATCTGGGAGAGATAAAGACAGATTTCTTACTCCTAATGCAAGTTGGCTTCAGGTCACATTAAATGCCGAAGACTATCGCATTGATGTCATTGCTTCCATCTCAAGTAAAAGAGGAAGGGCACAAAAAGCATTTTTGTTGTCTTAAAACGCAACAATGGGAAAGCCAAGATTTGTTGTCAACGATGGATGATGATCAATTGCTAGCAGCCGCAGAACAGGCTTTGCGGGCGGAAGGAAAAAGGGATTCAGCTAAATTGATTATGATCAACGGGGACTATAATTAAGAAAGCTAAATTATCTGCTAATGGCACTTCAAAACGCCTTTCAGCAGATCAAGCACTTGCCCTTATGATAAATGCACCAATACAATACCTTGAGGCAGCATACAAAAATTGTCTGTCCAAAATTGTATCCATGTTATGATCTCGTTAAGGAGTCAAAAATGTTACGCTGTCCTACTGGTATAAAAGTAACAGAATCTTATGCTGAAATAAGTTTACAATCCCTTATTGATCATACCGTAAAACGGTTGATAAGTGCTCAAGAAGACATTTTTGAGTCACTGTCTCCACTAGACGATGTACACATAATAATAAAATGGGGATGCGAAGGAGCTGAACAGAGCCAAAACAATCAAAAAACTACAGAGGATATGTCAGATGGTTCGATATTTTTTATATCAATGGTTCCTCTGCAAATATTTTCTTTCAGTGGAGCGGCGAAGTATGTATATTGGCTAAATCCAGCTCCTTCGTCCACACGATACTGCCGACCTATAAGATGTGTTTTCACAAAAGAAACACGGGATGTAATCAAAGATGAGGTGAAACATATTCAGGAACAAATATCATTTTTGATTTCCACTTTTATTAAGTCGTAGGATTTGAAATTTAATATTAAACCAACACTTGTCTTCTGCATGATCGACGGAAAAGTCTGCAATGCACTGTCGACATAAACATCATCACAAGTGTGTTATATATGCGGAGCTACACCAAAGATGTTGAACTCTTTAGCTGCCTTAGAGAATCGTAAAGTCGACATTGAAATGCTTGCCTTTGGTCTCTTACCCCTACATGGAATGTTTGCTGCACATTTCGTATAGAATTGACATAAAGACTTGGTATGTGTCTGGCGAAGAGAATAAGGCAAAGTAAGCCGCACGAAAATCGGAAATACAAGACTGCTTTAAGAAAGAAATGGGCATCTTGATTGATATGCCCAAGCAAAAGGCAGGTAATACCAACGACGGCAATACCGCACGAAGATTTTTCTCTGACGCTGAAACGACTGCAAAAATCACACGAATAAAAATTGGTTTGATAATCAGGTTTCTCACAATTCTCACGTGTATAGCGAGCTGTTGCTCGATCAATATATCAGCTTTTCAGCGATACCTAGCTGAAACTGTAGAGCTCTACTTGCGGGAATATTCGTGGTATTACATGCCAGTTACTGTACACAAAATCTTATTTCATGGAAAGGAATTATTTCTACCTGCATCCTTCCCATTGGCAATTTCTCAGAGGAAGCCCAGGAGGCAAGAAATAAGGAAGTGCGAAGTTTTCGTGAACATTTCACTACGAAAACTTCGCGCGTACACACAAATACTGATCTCATGCACAGGTTACTGATATCATCCGATCCATTTATAGCAAGTTTACGAGCACCACCAAAAACTAGACACTTAGAGTTTCCAGAAGATGTGACCCAACTTGTATCACAAGATGGATACCAGTGACGACAGCTGTGACTCGAATTCGGAGTCGGACTAGCTTGGCAAAAAAAATGTAGTAAAAAAAAAAAAATCTTAAAATTATAAACCAAAGTTTTTTTGTTTTTCTAATCAATTATCTTCAATATAAAACCTTATTTTCAGCTGTTCAGCTTATAACATCGAAGTTACAGCTAAAAGCATGAGCATATAACCAAAATCTGACATTTTCAAAAAAAAAAAAAAATTGTCTCCAAAAGTTAAAAAAAAAATATTTTTAAATTTTCAAAAATTATAACAATAAATACGAAAATAGTTAAAAGTTTCGAAAATTTTTTTAATATATTTTTATTGGGGTTTGTATATTTAAAAAAGCAGTTTTTTTTCATATTTTTACGCCCCCTAAAGTGCCACGCCTATTTTTTTATGTCCAGCATAATCTTTGGGCTTACTAGAATATTCACTCAAGCCGATATCTCAACAAATACAACTCCTACTGATTTAAGTCCCCCTAGATTGGAGAAATCTTACACTGTGCGGCGGAGCCGACGGGTATCGGGAGGGGGGTGGAATTTTTAGTGGGTGAGCTAACGCAAGTCACACACTTCGGTCACCAGTCCTCGTTGCCGAGGAGGCTTCCAATGCTTTAAATCACCCTCAATATAAAAAAACCCAAAAAAAAACTCACACACACGCCCTAGCTGCCTGCAGTAGACACATTGAAACATCGCTCCCCCCGCCCGCTCCCACAAGCTAAACTCTTTCCTGTATAACTTTGTGGTTTTTGCTCCGATCTTATTGTTCTTTTCATAATAGATAGATCTTAGGCCAGGGATAATGTAAATTCTGGCCTCACAGAGTACAGTGACTTGACAGCATGCGTTCCGGACAATCCCAGGCTTTGGTTTTGGACGAACAGCCAATTGAGCAATTTCAGCAATTCAGCTACCTGGGTACTGAATGTGGATTCGCGCCTGCAAAAGGCTAAAGGTGCCAGCTGTTTGGCGATGCTCATCATATCCACACTGGCTCAAAATCAGGCTTTTCAAATCCAACGTAATGTTAGTGCTCCTATACAGTTCTTCCACTTGGGAAAATTACAACTTCCATAGTGTCAAAACTCCAAAAATTTGTAAGCTGCCAATTGTTACGCCCGCTCTTGGTCTTGGGGACTTGGAGACCTATGTCCACCATTTCTATGCTCTCGCATAGCCATTGGGCCACACCAGGGCAGCCGGTGTGATCCCCTATATCAATATGGTCAGTCCTTCACATTATTAAAGTCTCGCCTCGGGCCATAGTTTACATACTTTCACCCCCACCTGCGAAGCATATTCTTCATATTCTGACCAGACAGAATACGGAATTCAGAGCTACTCAGACGAGCGAATATGGAGTCGGGCGTACACCAGGCAAACCCAAAGAAATTTGGAGGAGGACTGTCGGTAGAGAGACGGCAAGCATTTGGAAAAGTTGGGGAGAACTCAAAGCGACGGCTAAGAACAGAGTTCGCTGGAGAGGAGTAGTTGATGCCCTATGTCCAACTCGGGATTGGAACTAAAAGAAGTAGAAGAATCTCAGATTCTAACTTTCAAATTGTATTTTCCAAATCTGAAACAAACTTGATCTGGGACCGATATACACTTAGCTACATGCAAAACTGTTTGGCTTTATCTTTTATAGTCTCTGAGATCTGTTTGTTCATACGGACGGACATAAATCGACTCGGCTGTTGATGCTGATCAGAATATATATACTTTATAGGGTCGGAAATGTTTCCTTCTCACTGTTTACATACATTTCCATAAGCAAAAAGATTGGACATTGAATTACAAACACCAAGCCGAAGCTTGTGATTTGCGAAGCAGTCCACCTACCGCCAACTTGCGACACGAAAACGTGTAGGAAAAGCTCAAATTAGGGTCAATTACGTTTAAATCTGTTCAAATTTAACACCGAATACGAAATCAAACTTTCTTTTTCGTAGGCGGGGTCGAACCCTCTAAAAAGTTTCGGACACAAAAGACTAAGCTTTAACAATCGAAAAGTGTAAGAAAAAAAGGTAACTGTAAACAACAGGATCCAACGGATTGTAGTAAGAGTGAAAGAGGGGAGCAAAGCGGGTGGGGGGTAGGCAATAAATCCCATCAATTTCCTTGAACGAAATTTGAGCTTAGAAGCTTTTCACTCAAAAACACGCGCGCTTGTTCCTTGCTTTTGCTGCTGGCGCTGGAACCTGGAAACCTTTGCACACAGCAGAGCACGAGGATTGTGTGTGTGTGTGTGTGTGTGTGTGTGTGTGTGTGCGCGTGTGAGAGACAGATGCCAGGATAATATAGGCGGCGTCGCTGTCGACGTGAAAGCAGCAACAGCAACAGCAGCAGCAGCAAAAACCTCGTTTTGCTATGGTGACGACGGCGGCGCTTAAGCTTTAAAGGAAGAAGGAAGCAGCAAAAAGGAAGTAAAGCAACACACACTCAACTCACTCACACAAAGCTGTTGTTGTGTTTTTCTTAGAAAAAAAAAGCGCAAAATGAAACCTAAAATGAAATCGAAATCGAAATGAGACCAAGAACCAGTGCACCATGGTCCCAAAAAGCAATATTCTATGGCATAAACTGTGGAAAATGAAGCCATTTTTTACTTGAAATCGAACTGAAAGTGTTCTTAAAGTCGGTTATCACAGGCGAGGCTAGTCAAGCAGCAGTAAATGAACAATGAAAGACGCAACTGGGATCAAAAATTTATACTTGGTTTAAGAATTTTCATTCTTAGCGCACAATTTGATAATGAAAGTTCGAGAAATTCTCTTTTTTTCTCAAAATTAGATTCAAAAAATTTCAAATTCAGTTGTTGTGAATGGCAACAAAATGCATTTGGTTTCGTATCGAAGCGGGCCACAAAGTGCCCTTTGCCGCTTTAGATCACTTTCAACAGAAGAATGCTATCAAAAATACATTGCGAAAAGATAAAAAGAAATTATGAAAATTTCCATCGACCAAGAAAAATTACAAAAAAACAAGTGAGAAAGTCGGTCAAGCCCAGATTTAATATGCTTTGTACCAGTTCAGGCCGCCGCTCGCATTTAATCTCTCTCTCTTTCTCTCTAAGCTTGTCTTTGCTGAATGGAATGCTGTGGTTGGGGGTGTTAGCTGGCCTTTGTTTGCTCATAACTTGAGTATCGTTCATACGATCTTTATCATTACTTCAGCAAATCGATAAATAATATTGATTACTAAATATCTCTTGAAGGTAAGAAACATCTATCTACGCAACAGTGGAAGATATGACGTTTTTTCCAAATTGCGGGGGTGGGAAGGGGCGTGGCAAAAATTGAAAATAAACTTGATCTGTCTGCAAGTATAAGAAATATATGTCTCATACATGTCAAACCTCTATCTCTTACCATCTCTGAGATCTGTGCGTTCATACGGACGGACAGACAGTCGGACATGGCTATATCGACTCGGCTGTTGATGCTGATGAAGAATATATATACTTTATATAGTCGGTAATGATTCCTTCTGCCTGTTACATACATTTGCACGACTTTAGTATATCCTTTTATACTTTATAGCAGGGGTGCCCAGAATGAGCTTACGAGCGCGTGGAAGCCAATACAAATGCACAAAATGCAACTCAAGTAAGAACAACCACAAGAAATAGAAAGAGAAACCCGATTTTCGTTTGTGTGTGTGTGCTGTCGTTGCTGTCTTAAGAACACGGGCGCAAAGCGATCGCTGATAACGCATAAGCAACATTGTTGTTGCGTTCGAGTTTGTCGGATACATAGGAGAGAGAGAAGAGAAACACATATGAAATTGTTGTTGCAGAGCTTCTCTCGGAAAGAAAGAGAGGAGAGCACGCATATGAAATTATTTTTGCTTTTTATAATCTTATGGCCGCGTGAATCGTATGCGCGCGGGCTATTCCTTTGCGCAAAGCAAAAACAATTGCGTGGCTTGCGAAATAGGCCCGGGCACCCCTGCTTTATAGGGTCGGAAATGATTCCTTCTCCCTGTTACATACTTTTGCGCAAACTTAATACACTCTGTGATCCGTCGCAACGGTACAGAGTATAAAAAGAGTTGGTGTCTTGGGTCGTCCGGTATAGCGAAGCTCTTTACGAAGAGAAATCTGACCTAAGACTTCAATACTTGCGTTACGTGTGTGTGTGTATGGATCTATTCTGGATACTCTATTCCCGATACTCGTCTCTCAATCCTCGATTCTCAATACTAGATTCTCAATACTCGATTCTCGATGCTTAATACTCTATACCAGCGGTGGGTATGAAACTTGAGTTTGGGAGCAGCTTAACAGAAAAAACAACCGTTATCAGCGAGTATCGATCGCCCAAAATGCAGCTGCTGGCGCCATACATACAGACATGCTCGTCTTGAAGGCGCCGTGCTCCGATTCGCATTGAGTTTGTTGTTGTTACCAATTTGCAGCGTGGTAATTACTACGCAGCTTATTATGAGACTGACTGGCGCCAATTGGCGAAAAAAATCTCGGAGCAATGGGAGCAAGGGCTTGCCCATCGCTGGTCTATACTCAATTCTCGACACTCGGTACTCTATAATCTCTACTCCGCACTCGATACTCGATACTCAGTATTCAATACCCAGTATTCGATTCTCAGTCCTCGATACTCAATACTCGATACTCAGTACTAGATATTTAGTACTCGATATTTCGATTAGTATTAAACACACAGGACTCAATACTCAAAGCTCAGTAATCAATACTGTATTGTGTGTTTGACTTTGCAAAGTCAATACCCAAAAGAATCTGTCGCCAAAGACAACATTTTTCTAGTTTTGTTCCCCCAGTCGAACGTCCGTAAACGCCTATGCGCACGGCTATAGCTATGCGCAGAACAACAGTAAATGCGCGTTGTGCGCATAGGCCATGGGCACCACTGCGATAAAATTACGTAATAATAATCCTACAATGAATTTGGCTTGCGGTTTCGATTTGGAAAGATTCGACAAATTGTATTGCTCTAACTGCTTGTTCACAAAAAATTTGTGGAATTGATGAAATATATTGATTCGGCATAAGGGGAGATTCTGTCAGTTATCAGCATCATTCTACATTACGTTATAAGTTTACAAAATCAGACTTTTTCTTAAGTTTTGTGATTTAGAGTGCAAGTGAAGTTCTAAAATCACAAAATTTTTGTGGAAGTGAAATTGAATTGAATTGGAACAAGACTGAAAACGTGAGTGGCTTTAGAAAATAATCTAAGAAAATTTACACAATAACCTAACCCTTATTTTGTGGCTACTCAAATTACACGATTGATTAACACTTCCAAATAATAAACAAATTTTGAATTTCGAAGTTTCGCTGATAATTTTACTTTTTTTGGATGAATTGCTTTGCAAACAAGCATAATGGTCATATATAAAGAGACGTCCAAATTATGAAATTTTTGAGAATTTCGTCCGAAAAATCTACTTTGTTTTTGGATGACTGACGCCCCCTCACAAAACGTCCGAGTGATACATTTTTTTCTAGAAGAATAATTGTCGTATAGGGAGATGGCCTATACACAACACGACAAAATGATACAAATTTTAAGTGAAGTAAGCCCAGCTCAACGTCAATGATCAATTAGAACTCAATACAATCAACACAATACAGATATAGCTCACATCATTTTTGGACAACGCTGTTTCGGAATAGTCCCCAATTCACTCATCAGCAGATTAGTTGCTGTCACACTTCAACCACTTGCAAATTGGCCTACATTTAGTTCCCAATTACGGCGAATAAAGGCTTGAGAATTCCAAACAACCTAAAATTCATATGTGGAATTACAGCCTGAAATTATGCTATGGGTTTAAGAGGGGTTCCAATTTTGCTGTGAGCTAAGCACTGCTTTTATCTTTGGCAGTTTTGCTAGTTTCTAAACATTGTTTAAGCTGCCTTCACACTTGTCATATATCTCTAAAGCAGAGATGGGCGCGTCGCGACGTTCCAATGCACACGAGGCTGCGTGTGCATAGGACCTCTGCCGCGGCCGACTGCACAAAATCACACGTACGCTATAAGCATTGAAAGCTATTTATAGAACACGAATGCGGCGCACGCAAATTGTGCTTGTATGCGTGTGAAAAGTGTGGCGATATGTGTGCATGCCCATCTCTGCTCTAAAGAGACTCTCTGACAATAGTTTAATAGCGTATCAAATATCTCTAAATATTTGGAAAATTTACCCTTTTTTGATGACATAGTACTATTTGATAAGAGATTCCCTTTAGAGAAGTTTGACAACCGACTATTTAGAGATATATGAAAAGTGTAAGGACAGCTGTAGCGATAATTCTAGAGGGGCCAAGATGAGATACATAGTTTTTAATAGGGAAACCGTTTAGGTTTTTATTACAAACATTAGTGGCGTGCCTTCCATTTATGTATTTTTTGTTCTAATTTCGAGTTACGTGCTGAAATTTAACTTTTCTTGGTTTTCTAAAAAGGTATGAAATTCTATAATGAATTCTGACCACAACACGTCCAAATGATAAAATTTTCCGAATATCAAGTTTCGTGAAATAATTTATTATATTTTTTTTTGATAAATGTTTTGATTACAACACGTCCAAGTGATAAAATTGTTTTCTAATTTCAAGTTTCGTGCAAAAATTCCCTAATTTCTTTGAATGAATGGGTTTGTAAGCAAACAAAATGGCCATGTATGAAATGACGCCCACCCAAAACACGTCCAAATGATAAATTTTTATGAATTTTGGTCAAAAATTTCACTTTTTGTGGATGAATGGCTTTGCAAACGCAAGCAAAATTGTCGTATGTGAGTATGAAGTCTATCCACAACACGTCTAAATGATAAAATAAATCGAAATTCGTCCGAAAATTGCACTTTTTTTTTGAATGAATGGCTTTGTAAAGAAGAAAAAGTGGTGGTACATGGTTTGACGCCCAACCAGAACACGGCCAAGTGAAAATTTTTTTTCTAATTTCGAGTTATGTGCGAAAAACTAACTTTTTTTTTGAAGAATGATTTTGTGAAACGGCAAAATTGTAGCATGTGAGGAAGTGTCTATCTACACGTCCAAATGATAAAATAAATCGAAATTCGTACGAAAATTGCACTTTTTTTTTTTAATAAATGGCTTTGTAAAGAAGAAAAAGTGGTGGTATATGTTTTGACGCTCAACCAGAACACGGCCAAGTGATAAAATTTTTTATCTAATTTCGAGTTATGTGCGAAAAATTAACTTTTTTTTAGAAGAATAATTTTGTGAAAAGGCAAAATTGTCGTATGTGAGGAAGACGTCTACCTACAACACGTCCAAATGATAAAATGATATGAAAATTCCACTTTGTTTTTGAATAAATGGCTTTGTCAACAAGCAAAAGTGGTCTTATTTGGATTGACGCCCTCCCACAACACGGCCAAGTAATAAAATTTGTTCTAATTTCGAGTTTCCAGTTCTTTTTGAGAAGAATAATTTTGTGAAAAGGACAAATTGTCCTATGTGAGGAAGACGTCTATCAAAAACACGTCCAAATGATAAAACTTTTAGTATGTCTTCCGAAAATTTTACTTTGTTTTAGGATGAAAGGCTTTGTAAACAGGCAAAAGTCGTCGTATATGAATTGACGTCCACCCACAACACGTCGAAATGATAATTTCTTTTATAATTTCGAGTGTTGAGCGTAAAATGAACTTTTTTTTTGAAGAATTGCTTTGTGAAAAGGCTATATTGTCGTATATGTGATGACTTCTAGCCACTGCACGTCCAAATTATAAAATTTGTACAATTTCTAGCTCTAGTTATTGTCGTATATTGAAACCACAACACGTCCAAATGATAAAATGGTTTCTGAAGCCGAGTTTCGGCCTTTGAGTAGTGGGTAGGTAGTATATTATGATAAAAAAAAACCATTTTAAAAGTTCAAGTCTTCGTTAAGGGGACACCAAAATTGTGCGATTTGCTGAAATCCCAAGTCCATACCCCTAACCCACAGTCCACCGATGCACTGTGAAACAATTTTTCTTTGTTAGTTTTCCACTTTCGACATTTTTGAACCGAAACCTTTTTCCTTCTGCAAAGTGATGAAGCAACCCAACTGGTTCTACGAGTTTCCGTATTTTTTATAAATATTTTTATCAAAACAAATCAAATTTTGTACCATAGTGCCGAGTGTAGAATTAGAGGCAGGGGGAAAACGCGCTGTGTCATGTCCTTGAAGCATCTTTAAGTTAAGTAAGCTTTTCGCCCAGGCGTTGTAACACAAACTAATTGCTTTCCATCTGGAACCAAATGCCACTTGTTGCCAAAGAAACTGGACTGCAACATGCAGGCAGAGGGTTGTTGTTGACAACGCACGCGTCGCACCATCAAAACAAAATCAAAGGCATCACAACTACAAAATAAATACAAAAAAAGGACTCGCATCCTCCCAAGGGTTGCAGGCACTGCAATTGCAGTTGACATTAATTGACGTTTAATAGGCCTCAACTGGAGGGACGACAGCTTTTCTTGGCGCAGCGACAAGCCAATTAAAGCCTGAAAGCTTTTCATGCTTTTTATTTGCCAATAATTCAGCAACAACAAAAAGTGCATCCTTTTTGCTGTTTTGTATGCTGAGCCGCATGCCGCCCCGGGGTTAAGGGTTAGCCAGAAGGGGTTGGCCTGGTCATTGGTCAGCCAGCATGCGGTTGCAATCGCTGCCTGCAGCAGCGGGGTGGTTCAACTTCCACGTTGTCAGGCTGGAGTGGGCGTATGGGCAGGGCCACGACTGCCTGTTGCAGTTCCTGCTCCTGGCTGGGTGGTTGCGTGGGCTGGGTGGGTGCAACAAAATGGCGCGCGCGCATCAATTGCAACAAGCAACCCCGTCAAAGTATGCAATGCAAAACGGCCTAAGCTTTAAGTGCGACAGGGTCGGCAATAGGTCGGGCCTGCGAATGACAGCTTGGGTGGCCGAATGCAATGGCGACGAACAACGCGACGTAACATTTCTTGAAGAAACCTGAAAACCCGCTGTCATGTCCGGACATCTAACTCATAAGCCCATAAACCCAAAACAGGACACGAAATGAAATGACAGCCAGCCAGCCAGCTGGGGCACACGCAGAGAGACAGCGAGAGAATGAGAGTGAGGAAGATAGAGTGCGAGAGAGGTGAGAGAGGGAGGGCGGCGACAACGAGGGTTTATATAACTGGAAACTAGACAGACGTGTGCACACTTGGAAATATACAATTTATTCTAAACAGGAAGGTCTCAATTCAGTTCATTACCTGCTTTTCCCGTTCCCGTTCTCGGATTTCCGATCTTTTGTTGGGAGTTTGGGAAATCGGAAGAGGATCTCCCATTCGTTGCTCTAAGCAACGAAAAAGACGACCAACTTGTTGCTGCTGGAGCGGGTCCCGCGTCACCAACACCAAAGAAGTTACTTGAAATCGACCCGCTGGATATGTTGAAGCACCTTGGTCGAAACGACAGGACACAGGCATTTGAGCAGAGCTCATAGCCACAAAACTTAAGCGGATGGATGTAAGATGGAGACTAGAGTTCTCCAATTAACACCGAATGCTTGCAGAAGTCATGCATCACAGACACAGTCACATTTTCGCACTCTCTTCTTGGGGTACCCTGATGGAGACGCATCTTTGATCCGAGCTGAGAGCCGAGAAGCTTACGACTCTCGAGATGAGACTCGCAGCCAGTGTTGCCCATTTAGCTATTTTCCCCACCAGCAGTGTTCCCTAATCAGCTTTTTTCCCCATCAGTTCTAGGTTTTTTTAAAATCCGTATTGCGGGAGAAATTTAGAAACAGATTTGATGATTTCCGCTTTTTCAGCTTTTTTTTAATTTTCGAGTCAATTGCAAAACTTATAAGCAAATCGATAGTTTGTCACCTCTGTCAGTCATTTATCGACCCTAATTGCTACTTCGAACCTTCAGGAAAGCAAAGATTACAAATCGTTTGACAAAAATGCCAAAAGTTTTCAAACAAAAAAGTCGTCAAGTCTGGCTGCAGAATCCGAAGTTTAAGGCTTGGCTCCGCAAAAATGAATCTGATACCTCTTGAGTTTACAGCAGTTATTGCAAATGCTCAATATGACAATGTAAACTTCACTAAACTTTAACTTAAAAAAGAAATGGTTAATTTCATCAGATACTAATAGTAATATAATACATGTTTCATACATGTTTTCAAAGCTTTATGCTTCATATGGATAGCCAATTGGAGAAATCTATTCGACACTGCTGCACAAATTTCTAAGTTAAACTTATAAAGCAACTGAAGCTCAGGCACTAAATTACTTTTGGGATTTTAAAAAAATTCATTGTATTAAGCAATTTAATTGTTTTCAGTTTAAGCCCTGTACGCAGTTGTGAAGTAACAAGCAGTAACGAGAAGTAAAGTAGTGTTTTAAAGTTATGTAACAACATAACGAGACCTAGAGCCGGCAAAAACTTGAAGGTTTAATTATCATAAAGGCCGTTAAAACATACATGTATGTAAAAATCTCATACAAAAGTTTTGACAGGAGAGCAGGCGTACCTTGACAATCTTAGCATTCTTCAGCAAATTAACATATTTTCGGTTGACAACATTCTACGACCAAAAAAAAACAAAGCATTGTTACCATTTAGGAAGTGTTTTTCGTAGAAAAAATTAGAAAATTAAGGGTCAATATAATGATATACATTTAGTAAAATGGGAGAACAACGATGAAACTAAAGTTTTGGAGTAAAGTAATCGCTTCCAAAGCTCTGAAAGTAATCAAAAGTTTTTTTGAGTTAGCCTTGATTGCGATTCAGATGTGGTTTTTGTGATGGTCCAACGCTGAAGTTGAGCGTGACTTCAGTCAGGTTAATTTTACAATAAATCAAAACTCAGAAATCTAATGGAGGTGAGCACGCTCAACTCAATATTATATATATAAGCTATTGGATATAAGTGAAACTGAAACTAGAATATTACATTAAAAATATTTTATCAGTAGTTACAGGCGTTGACTATAAGGTCTTTCCTAGTAACTTAAAGCTAATAGACGCGACTGATGCCTACGACAAGGATGAGGACGAGGAACTTCATCACTCTGATGATGTTTTAAATATATAATTGCATATATAATAAGAAAGATGCCATACGCTTTTTATTTTCTGTTTCTAGCTTATTTCTTGTCGAAAAATGCAGCTTTTTGTCCTCTCCGTCCCGTCGAAAACGGATTTTTTTCTTGGCAAAAGTTGGCAGCACTGCCCAGCGAATATTTTTGTACTACGGTCATACCCTTTCAGAATTTTTTCGTCGCGACTCGATCAACTTTTTAGTGGTGCACAGTGTTATATAGTAAAGCTGCTATACAAAAGATAGGTCTGAAAAAAGCCTAATTTGGAAACAATTTTTTGTTTTCAATGCTATCGGTCCTAAACTCGTTACTGATCAATATTATATGCTGGCACACAAGTCTGTCAAGTTTGATCCAAATCGGATGACTATAGCGTATAGCTGCAAAAGAGTAGTTCTAGTGAGGAAAACTTTTTTGTTTTCAATGGTAGCGCCTTTATACCATCCAGTTGACAATATTATCAGTCTCCACACAATTTTGTGGAGTTTGGTCTAGATCGGATGAATATATTGTTTAGCTGACATAAGTATTTCCAACGCATAGAAGGAATCATCTCCGACCACATAAAGCATATATATTCTTAATCAGCATGACGAGCTGAGTCGATTGAGATTTGTCCGTCCGTCCGTCTGTTCGTTTCTATGCAAACTAGTCCCTCAGTTTTGAAGCTATCGTGCTGAAATTTAGCACAGAGTTTTCTTTTGGCTGCACGCTGCTAATATGTTGGAACCGCCTGGATCGGATGACTACTTCGATTAGTTGCCATAGAGACGATCGTTCGAAAAATGGGTTTTTGTGAGAACAACTTGTTTGTTCTCTGCGAAATTTGGTCGAAATCGCTAACTTTTGGTACGAGCTTTTTCACGCAGGGCATCAACCCGGAACCGGAACCGTATACCGAAAAGAACCGATTAAAACTCAGAACCGGAACCTGTACCGGAACCGATATTTTTAGTTTTTAGTATACCGGTATTCAAGAACCGATAAATTTAGAACCGAAAAGGCAGAAAAGAACCTAGACAGTTAACAGTTAGTAAACCTAAAAGTTTCGGTTCTGAGTAATTTTTTATTTTTTTTAAATTTTGTCATCGCTATATTCAGAGCTGCTACCTGCGCCAGAGAGTGTCATCTCTATATTCAGAGCTGCTGACTGCGCGTGATCGAGAGACAAAAGATATTAGCCGTGTTCAGCAGAACAACTTGCTCCCTGATCAAGTATAAATTTGCAATAATCTTCCTACTCAGCTCGAGTGATGCGGTATAATGATAGCCAATTTAGGGTTTCATGATACAGGAGCAAGTATCAAAGAAATAGTACGCTACTTTAAAGCAGAGATGGGCGCGTCGCGACGTTCACAATGCACACGAGACAGCGCTGCCTTCGTGTGCATTGTGAACGTCGCGACGCGCCCATCTCTGCTTTAAAGTGATACTGCTCCCTCCAACAGCAGAAACTATTCGATGCATAATTTTTTTCTGATACATACTCAGGGATAAATTATTCTGCTGAACACGCCAATTGTTTTTGTCTATGCATATAGGTTTCTGTGAGAAAGACTGAAACAAAAACAGCAACCAAAATATGTATATATTTGGCGCTCTTTCACTTAAGTTCCGGTTTTTGCATGTTGGCTTTCTGCTAATTCTTCGGATGCCGTCCCTTTTTTATTTTTGCAAAACGAAAGAGCTCAGTGTGCAGTCGCCTACGGTTAATCGTTGTAAAATATTTTAATTCGTGTTTGTGCTGCGAAACTGCAAAGAGTAAATAATTTATTTAAGAGTTGCAAGTCAATCTAAACGATCGCTTAAAGCGCCAAGGCCAAAAACACATGTGTAAAAAGTGTATCGGATATGTCGCCTTTGACATTGAAGAAACTGTAAGCAATTGCTTAATAAACGAGTGTGGACAAAAAATTAAGGTGAGTTTGATTTTTATGAATTTACTTTCCGAAATATATACATAATATGTATGTACAATGTACAATGATACTCAGTCTAATGCACATACATATGTAAGCTTCGAGACTTTTCTCTCATGCCAAACATACAAACATACATACTTAATTCGTATGTAAGTGCTTAGAAAGCCAAATAGCCTGTCTATGTATGTACATATGTACATGCTAATGTTTGCATGCCCCTGATGAAAAGAAGCGAAAACTATGTTTGTGTATACATTGTACATATATGTACATAAATATGTATACATATGTCTATATACCAGTTGCAAGGGAACATAAATGACTTATATGTATGTATGTATGTTCTTTCTTTTTTAATAGGGCGATCATGGAACAAATTTAAAAAAGCACATTGCTCGATCTCACGCCAATTTGATAAAAAAAGCTTCACAATCAAGTCGATCAGCAAAACACGAAATCAAGCACCGGAAAAGAAAACTACTGGTTCCAGATCCCAGGTGCATTAATAAATTGTTTAAGCCCAGCATTCGGGTGGAAATTATTAAACAGACTATTCGAGATGCGTGTGTTTCTCTGTGCACGGTTGATGGAAGGCCGTTTGCCCTGATGAAGGACCTCGCATTCCGCCAAATTCGAAATCCAATTATTAAAGGCCTGGGTTGTGCGAATTTTATTAACCCGCAATCAGTATGCGAGGATGTACTCTATAACTCACTTTGTTTGGACTTAAGTCTTAAAATTTCTGTTAACTTTACCGGTCCATACCGGTACGTACCGGTATACCGAAATTAAAATCTAGGTACCGAAACGGAACCGAATACCGAAATAAAAAAAAACCAAAACAGAACCTTTTACCGAAACAGAAGGTAAACCGTAACCGGAACCGAAATTCGTTTCGATTTGATTCCCTGGTTTTACGACTTTTTATACCCTTGCAAAGGGTATTATAACCGGACGACCGGATAGGATGACTATATCTTATTATTGCCATCGGTCGAAAAATGGGTCTTAGTAAGAAAAACTTTTTTGTTTTCAATGTTAGCGTCATAAAACGCAGCCATTATTAGTATTATATGCTTTCAAACAGATTTGCAAATTTTGGTCAAGATCGGATGACTATATCTTATTGCTGTCATAGGACTGATCGGTCGAAAAATGGGTCTTAGTGTAAAAAACTTTTTTGTTTTCAAGTATTTCGTTCTTAAGGTCGTTGATTATTAATATTAAACGCTTTGAAGCTAATTTGAAAAAGTTGATCGACATCGGGTGACTATATCTTATGGTTGCCATAAGACCGATCGGTCGAAAATGGTTCTTAGTAAGAAATTTTTTTTGTTTTTAATGTTAGCGTCCTTAAACACACTGATTACTAATTCTATATGCTTTTAAATATATTTGCAAAATTTGGTCAAAATCGGATGACTATATCTAAAGGCTGCCATAGAACCGATCGGTCGGAAAATGAGTCTTAGTGAATTTTTAGGTTTTAAATTTTATCTTTCTTAAACTTGGCGGTTGTTAATTTGATATGTTTTCAAGAAGATTCGCGAAATTTGGTCGAAATCAGATGTTTATCTGTGGGAAAATAGGTTTAAGTTACAAAAATTTTTTATTTTTATTTACGCGTTCTTAAACTCTGGCATTTCAATAAAAGCATTTGCAAGGGTATAAAAACTTCGGCTCAGACGGCCTTCTCGCTTTTTTTAAATTTCCGTTTAGCTTTGAGTTTTTGTTGCCAAAATGTGTCAACCAAATGTCTTTTACCAATTCCGATTGATAGAATTCGGTTTTTGCTGTAAAGTTTCTATGAAATTCCCAAGCGGTTATAGCAGCGATGGCATAAGGAGGCAGCTGTTGACTTGCAGTAGATAGGCACATACCGCTGTTGATGGAACGGGAGGTTTCTGAAACAGCTGTACAGTCTACCTGTCTCGTTTGTGGTGTGTTTCTGTTTTAAAGTTATGTGCAAACATTACATGACCTCGGGCCTGCTTAAGCTTGTCGATTTAGCTACTTTTAAGCTTCAACAGATGGCAACTGAGAGCCGAGGAGCTTACGGCTCTCGAGATGAGGCTCGCAGCTTAGAGCCTAGAACCTTGGGCTTCCGAGCGATAGCTGATTGCTCGCTCGCGGCTTTCGAGCCTCGGCTCTCAGTTAAGACCCAAGAACTTTGCTGCTTGCCAAGATATATTTTCAATCCTGTCGGGGACAGTTACGGAAATGTCTTGAAGAAAAGGGAAGCCTTAGATTAGAGGTGGCCAAGCCCATTCCGCAAGCCACGCATTCGTTGTTGTTTTACGCAAAGATATAGCAGGCGCGTATGGCCTTGACGCATGCCTCATGGGCTGCGTAAAGCAACAACACAACACTCTCCTCTCTTTCTTTGCGAGCGACAACTTCATATGTGCCTCTCTTCTCTCTCTCTCTCCTATGTCTCTGGCAAACTCGAACGGAACAACAATGTTGCGTAGGTTAGCGATTGGTTTCGCTCGCACTCGCAGTGCCCGAACACACACAAACAAAAATCGGGTTTCTCTTTCCATTTCTTTTGGGAACACACACAAACAAAAATCGGGTTTCTCTTTCCATTTCTTTTGGTTATTGTTACTCCACGAGGCCGTATTCTAATTCTGGGCCCCCTTACCTTAGATCAGAGATGGACATGCACACATATCGTCACACTTTTCACACGCATACAAGCACAATTTGCGTGCGCCGCATTCGTGTTCTATAAATAGCTTTCAATGCTTATAGCGTACGTGTGATTTTGTGCAGTCGGCCGCGGCAGAGTCCTATGCACACGCAGGCAGCGCGCTGCCTCGTGTGCATTAGAACGTCGCGACGCGCCCATCTCTGCCTTAGATACACCAAGCACGACAAAATCAGTGCATATCAAAACTGGATACCTAGCCACTTAGGTCTTAAAGGAAACGACAAGGCGAATGCTCTGGCATAAGAATTGAGGAAGAAAAAATTCTGGTGTTTGTTGACAAACTGAAGAGTGAAATCTTCTTCATTACCCTCTGTTCTGATGTCTTTGACTGGTTGGAAGTGTCGCTGATTCTAAGGCGCCCCCAATACTGCTGCAGTTTTTTTTGGTCTTTGAGTATGTTCTTCTTCTAAATCTTTAGTAGTGTTTAATATGCCTCATAGATGATTATATACTTCACTTGCTTTGCGTACTAGTTGTTCCTTTTTTGGGTTTTCTTTTCGTTCTTGGGATGAGGCATGCTGCATAGTCTAGCATGCGTCTGGGATAGCGTAGATATGGACGCTTCTTTTTCCGTTGCACCTGAAGGTGGAAGCATCGAAAGGACTATCTTTTCAAAGCCTCTCTAATTTGTGCTCCTAGGGCTTTCTATATATAGTTTCAGTCAGAATTATTGCCAAATTAGATATATCTGTGGGTCGAGAACTCTTCAGTTAATCAGACCTACGGGTCTATAATACGTTATATCAGGGTTTGAGAGTAAGATCTAGACCAGCAATGGCTACATATCACTTTTCTCACCGACACAAGCCGAAAATATAGTGAGGCTTGTGCCAAGATACCAATACACTCTCACTTTTTGGCCTTGCTCTTCTTGACTAACCGTTTAATGAAGTGTTACCTACATACGTAGGTTCTATTGGACTTTCCGACTTCTATGACCACTTTAAGATATGGGTCGTTCATGCATTTTTGATGAGAAGACAAAATCGTTAAAAAGTCCATGAGTCCTAGCTATTTCAGTCTAACCTAAGACCTTTAGCATCTGCCATCACTGTCGATAGACTGACTTAAGACCTGCTTCAGCGATATTCAAAGGATTTCTTTTTTTTTCAGTGCACTCAAGGACACAATTGGCTTCAAGTAAAACGTAACTCTCAACATCTCTCAAATCTCTGTGTCGGGCGATCGCGCAACCGAAAGACGTACATCACAACTTCCGCGTCTGCGGAATGTGGTAATCTAATTCTGGATACCCCCAAAAGACTTCCGCCTTCGTCTGGCTCTCTCTCGTTCGGCTGTTGAACTTTTTAAATTGATTTGAAAATATTTTTGTGTGCGCGCGCGTTTTCCATGCTCACAGAATGCATTAAATTTAGCCAGGCCAGCAACATGCACGAGACGAAACGAGACGAGACATCCCCGTAGACAGACAGACATCATATACATATACTTACATACTTTGTATGAACACTTCTTTCATGCCAAGACACCGTTTGGTCTCTCGCGTTCAACTTGAATGAAGGCTTAAAAAAACACTAAAATACAAAGTTGCCTACAGAAGCAGTTGGTAAAAAAAGCAAGGGTTTGGACTAGGAATTGTCGAGGGAATAAAAACCGAGAACATTGAACTCAAGATGAGCACAAACGTTACCAAAAGCAGAGTATGAACGGTTTTTCACATTTGTGGTACAATGTTCTCACTTCAAGAGCCATTTTTTGAGTTCGCAAAAACTCAAATCGAGTCAAAGAGAGTTGAGTTGAAATTGTTGCGTTTTCTAGAAAAGATTTGATTCATTTTGAATCAGGTGTGGCTATATAAGCGGTTTTATCCCAATTTGGGGGCTTCCAGTTAAAAGGGAACTGGAAATACCTCTTTGGATTGGAAGGGAAGGGAGGGAACGACTTACTATTCCACCCGACTTGTTTCATTTAAGTCTTATAGAATTGAACCCGGTACGTTCTGTACTTCAACGAACAACGTTTGTAATGACGCGCTAGCACATTGAGCCATTGCACACTTTTGTAGATTCACCTCTAAAGGGCTACTTATACTTAGTTGAGTTGAGAAAAAACAAGAGAGAGAGAGATCAAAAAGAAAGCGAAGAAAGGTTTTGGTGTTGTATAAAGCAGAGTTACCCAGTCATAGCCCCTGGGGGCCGAACATACTCGCCAATACACACCGAATGCTTGCCGAAGTCATGCATCACTGTGTGTTAGAGAGAGACACAGTCAGATTTTCGCGCTCTCTGCTTGGGGAACGCTGGTATAAAGCAAATATTATCCGATTGAGTACAACTTTACTCATTCTATGAACATTTGTTGTGAAGAACTTTGACATCTTGTTTCTTATTTCAAGTTGAAGGTAACTTTTTTTCTGAACAGGTTTTTTCCCTCTGTGTGGTTGGATCAAGGCTGCAAACTTGTAAAATTTTGATCAAGGTTCGGTCCGGAGGTACCTATCGAACCTAAGGTTTTGGTTCGAATCTGGATTCATAGATTCTTAGATAGTTGACCGATTTTTGCCTCTACTTTCGTTCAAAATCTTGGAAAAATGTTAGATCAGGAGAACGAGTCCAGTTTACCAAGCTGTGATAACTCTAAAAAGGCTTTCAAAAGTGCCTGATCTTTCAATTTTAAAAGGTACATTCAGAAAAAACGACCGGCAGAATTTAAAGCGGATGAGTTTTAAGTGGTTATTGAGAAAGTGTCCAAGAGAGTGAGCACTTGTGGATCACAAGTATAGATTTTTATCAATATTCCAAGCCAATACAACTTCTATAAAATTTTAGGAAACATTTATCCAGGTAACACTGAGTTACTTGGGATTGGAACCTTCTAGGGAAATCTTTTGGGAAACTCGTAAGATGTGTAAAGTAAATTAGCTAAGTTTGTAAACTTTTAAGAAGTTTAAATATGATTTAAGCTCAGGTTTTTGATTTTGCTTTCTTTTAGGTGGTTTATTTTAGCTTTTATTGAAATGATATTACCTGCACTCAGAAGTATTGACGTTCTAACGTTTTGTACTTAAAATTTCAAGTATATTTTGTTCTTGAACGTACTTAAATTGAGTACGAAACATTTTAGTATGGAAAATCGACTGTTAGTATTATTAAAATCATAGTCGTTCTTGAATCAAGAACATTTCGTATTTACAGTTAGCCAAACATTTTAAGAAAGGATCGTTCTTAGTTCAAGTACAAACTTTCTTGGATTGAGAACAAAAGGAACTTACAATGCAAGCTCCAAAAACTGTGCTACGGAAATTTGCGAATTATTTTAAGTCAAATCTGTTCTTAAAACTCCCTCCTGGTTCTAACACTTTGGTTATGGAGTGAGGGTTGATTTCTGATGTACAGTATAAACATCTTGGTCTTTGGTTAATTCATTTCCTCTGGACTCTGATATAAAACAGAGACCCAGTTTCAAGAACAAATTGTAAGAAGCGTTAGAATTTTAAAGTACTTATTATATGAAGCACCACTGTGTTTCAAGAATGTTTTGGGGTTGATCTTAGAATTTATAAGACTACTTTGATGAAGAACATTTTGCACTTATTTTGAGAGTAAATCGGACTGTACTTAAGACCATAACAAACTAATAGTATGACCAAAAAGATTTTATAATAGTTCGAAATGTACTTAAAATATCTTAAAACAAGTATTTCGTGATTGAAAAAATCCTAGTTGAAATAAGACTTTTGTACTTGAATCAAGTATTTTCGTACTAACCGTACTATTGACACTGTTTGTACTTGATTCAAGTACTTTCAAGCACTTGGTTTTTTTTCTGAATGTAGCCTCACCTTCTAAGTACATAAATGTACAAGCTTTGCTTTCCCCTTATTCTATTTGACCTATGTTTTATTTTCATTTCAAGCAATTCTATACTATAAAATTGTGCGTTTCCGGTCATAGTTCTAGGAAAGTTATAAAAGTTCTTAAGAAATTGACAAAAATGCTTGTTTCAACCGAACCTTTATTTGTATACAAAGGGTCCAGTTCGGGTTTAGGTTTGGGAGAATAAACATTTGAGAGGTTCGGTTCATGGTTCGGTTCGAGAGACCCAAAAACTCGAACCAACCCGGTTCTTTGGGGTTCGGTTCAGGACCGGCTTGCAGCCTTGGGTTGAATGTGCAGTTCAAGTACCCAGTCGGTTCTGTAAGCATGCAAAACGAGCATTTAACGAACCTTTAACGAACCTTTAAGTCTTTGATAAGTGTTTGTAAACTTATAAAAAAAAAATTGAGTTATTAAAAAAAGATTCGCTAAATAAATAAGTGCTTTAAAGTGTGGGTTGTCTTAAGACACCCGGTACGAGCGAAGCTCTTTACGAAGGGAAATTTGAATTCAAAAATGAAGTGAGTGTGTGGATATGAAACATTCTATATAAGCTATGCTCCGGCTTTAACTCTCTTGTGTGTGAGTATTACTCTATACCAGTGGTGTCCATACTCACACAATCAAGCATAGCACTTGTGTGCGTAGCAGCGAAACACGAAGTGAACGTGTTTGACATTTCAACATGAGCAACAAGCAAACAAATGCCTCGTGAGAGAACAAAAAGCCGAACACGCGCATTATAAGAGAGCATGCCGCCGAGCGTGCTATTTATAAAACACACGTATTCTCTCTCTCTCTATACGTGTGTCGGCTACGACGACGGCAGAATTATGAGTTCCTATCCCATGGTATAGGCTTTTGGCATTTTGGACACCACTGCTCTATACTCAAAACTCATTACTCGATACGTCGTTCTTGAAACTCAGGGGTCGACACTCAGATCTCAATACTCAGTATTCTATACTCAGTACTCGATACTCAGAACTAGATCCTCAGTAGTGTGTGTGCGTTTTTTTTTAGTTTGATACTTGATACTCAGTACTCGATACACAAAACGCGATACTCAGTTCTTGATACTAATACTTGTTACTCTATACTCGAAACTCATTACTCGGTAATTAGTTCTTGATACTCAGTACTCGATACTCAGTAGTCGATACTGTCAGTTCTCGATATTTAGTATTCGATACTCAGTAGTGCGAGGGCGTTATTTGTAGTGCGATACTTGATACTCATTACAGGATACTCAGTACTCGATACCTAGCACTCGATACTCAGTTCTTGATAATAAGAGTACATACTCGAATAAGTAGTACTCGATGCTCAGAACTCAGTACACATAAACACAATGCGGCTGACTTTGCAAATTCAAAGGCGTATCCAAAATTATGTGTTGCAGACAAAATTTTTCTAGTTTGAGTCCTCCAGAAAGAGAAACTTTTTTTTATTTTTTTTTAGCTTATAGTTTAAAAATGTTCTAACTTAAAGAAGGCCTTCTTAGGAACGACAATAAATTATCTTTTATTACAAACAAGGAGAACTGAGATGAGAGAGTATAATAATTCAAGTTATAATTTAGACAAAGGTTTCGGAAGAGTTCGTGATGAGCGTAGTTTGTTAGGCAAGGCTGAAGATCAGCAGTGGGCATGAAATTTGAGTTTGGGAGCAGCCCAACAACAACAACAGAAAAACGAGAGCGTAAGTTAAAGTCGGCTCTAACCGACTTCGATATACCCGTTACTCATGGAAACAAATGTTTATTATCCTTCCTGTATGCCTGAGGTGGGTCAGCCGAAAAGTATGCAATATTTTTTAACTCGGCTATTTATTATCCGCCAGATATTAATAGACATTTGTCAATTACTAAATGCAACATAAATGACTCCAAATTCATCACGATAAACAGATCAGACAACAAAACTTTTGAAAACGTCATCAAGCCCGACTATTACATACTCTGCACCCTTAATGTCGCAGCTCGAATTTGGTCACGAGTCAAACGGCCAGTTAACACACAACGCACAACGCAGTGCGCTCTCTAAGTCTCTCTCTCTCTCTCTCTCTCTCTCTCTCTCTCTCTCTCTCTCTCTCACTAAGATTGCTGCTGAACGCAATGCTTAGGTTATGGGTGGGGTGGGTGGTGGGTGTTAACTGACCGTTTTTTGCTCATAACTTGAGTATCGTTCATCCGATCTTTATCATTCCTTCAGCAAATCAATAAACAATTTTGAGTACTAGATATCTCTAGAAAGTACGAACCATCTATCATCAAAACTGTAGGAGATATGACGTTTTTTCCAAATTGCGGGGGCGTGAGGGGGCGTGGCAAAAATTGAAAATAAACTTCATCTGCGTGCAGACAATAGGAGTCTACATTTCAAATTTGGTTGCTCTAGCTCTTCTAGTCTCTGAGATCTAGGTGTTCATACAGACAGACGGACGGACGGACGGACGGACGGACGGACAGACGGACAGACGGACAGACGGACAGACGGACAGACGGACATGGCTATATCGAATCGGCTGTTGATGCTGACCAAGAATATATATACTTTATATGGTCGGAAATGATTCCTTCTGGCTGTTACATACATTTGCACGACTTTAGTATACCCTTTTACTCTACGAGTAACGGGTATAAAAACAACCGTTATCAGAGAGTCCCGATCGCCTGCAGCGCAGTCTGTGTGAGCGCCTTGTTGGCGCCGTTCTCCGATTCGCATTGACTTTGTTGTTGTTTACAATTCAAAGCAAGTAGTGGTCATTAAATTCCTTCGACCACCCGAGAACTCCCATTGCCTTCTATGCGATGACCGCTTTATGACTATTAAAACATAACTTGGGTACAAATTGTACACGCAAATCATCCACTTTATAGATACGTTCCAATGGGATGGTATCAATCATATAATCAAACTCATATTGTTGATTATGACTAAAGGTCATACATTTATACTTGCTGAGATTAAGAGGAAGCCTAGCACCAGTTGTGAAGAGAGTTTAAATCGGATTGAAGGAGGAGAGGAGACGCCGGCTCATTATACTACAAACAAAGTTTTAGGTCATCGGCATACATCAATGTATGCGAATGGGATAAGACCTGTGGGATATCATTTATGAAAAGGTTAAATAGTAGGGGGCGTAAACGACTACCTTAGGGAACCCCAGATAGTACATTAATGGTGCTGTATAGTATTGATCTAAAAACGAACTCTTTAAGATCATGATACAATAACTACAAGGTAGCGCACTGCGCAGCTATGATTTTCTCAATCGGGCTTGGTTCGATGACTCCCAGTTGTAATCTTCTGTATCGAATCGACATGGTCGCCTTCGATTTCCTAATAAAATGCGAACTTTCTATCGAAAGCTGTCAAAAACAGTAGGTAAGAACTGAGTGGCCTTGGATTTTGTGTGTGTGTTTTAGCCCTGTGGTTCAATAAATTCTCCTTGTAGTGTACCTTGTAGTTATTGTATCACGAGTTGAGATCGATCGCTGAAATATGAGGAAAAGATCAAAGCTAAAAGCTCATGATTGACAGAGTCAAAAGCCTTGCTGAAATCAGTATAAACTACATCAGTCTGCTTCTTATTGACAAATCCATTGTTTACAATAGAATTAAGTTCCAATAAATTCGTAGATATAGAGCGATTCTTTATGAAACCATATTGAGATTTGGATATTACTAAGCGACAATAATGTTGTAGTTGGAAAGTCAGGATCTTTTCAAGCAGCTTAGGAATGTTCGATAGTTTCGATACACACCTGTAGTTCGATATGATTGACTTTGGTCTCTTCTTATGAATAGGAATAATATAGGATTCCTTTCAAAGACTAGGGAAATCTCCCAGTTTTGCAAAGCGGCAGACATAAGGAGTCGGCACAAAGTTTCAACACACAGCTGGGCACTTTGTTAGGTCCGGGACTGAAAGACGACTTGATTGAATGCTAAGCTGCTTGCATTTTTTAAAGTATTATCGAACTATGGTACAGAGTGTGAGATGATGTGTTTTCCGTTCGTTTTCTGACCTATTTTAAGGTAGTTTTATGCAAGAAATTCCCACTTAGAAAAGGTTTTGCACACTGGGTTAATTTATTTCAACTTCTCTTTTCAGAAGGCATAAGAAAATTATCGTAAAACTCAGAGGTTGTAGTTGCAAGCCACGCATAAATTCGTATGTTTTAGATGGAATTTTGAATTCAAAAACACTATTTAGCGTTCGTAAAAATATTGGTACATGTTCCTTAGGAATAGCCAGGCACATACTTTGCTAGCATATCCGACATTTTGTTGGCTGAGAATCCTTTTAAACAAGATATTCTCAAGCAATCTGAGTTCTGGCTAAGCCAGCTTATTGTTTTAAAACTCGCACCCGTACATATACAGTCTTTTTCCATCTCCTTCTAGTGGTTGTTGTTATTTGACAACCTAGTTTCTTTATATCAGAGTTCCCCAGCGCCAGTTCACACCGAATGCTTGCCGAAGTCATGCATCATTGTGTGTTAGAGAGAGAGAGAGAGAGGGACACAGTCACATTTTCGCGCTCTCTGCTTGGAGAACCCTGCTTTATATGCATTGGTGATCTAAAGATGAGCAAAAAGAAGCTAAAGCAAAGTGAGAGAGTGCTCTTCAATTGTGGGCTTATATCTTGGAATTGAATAGTTTGCAGAGTAAATGTTGAGTGCGCCAGAGAGTAAGTAAGCTGGACTAAGTAAATGATTGACATGACACTTGGATGCACCTCTCTTGTATGATATGTACTTACTTTTGGCTATATCCCGGCTATTTCAGATTTGGCTATTGTTGTTGTGGTGGTTGTTGCTGTTGCTGGCTATTCCTGGCTATTGATCAGTTTCAGCTTTCATTCAACGCAGAAGTGGATCAGAATGCTGCAGGATCGAGGGGGGCTTTACTTTACACTGCACTACACTGCACTCGACACTTGATCAATTGGCACGTGGGACGGCGGTGGGATGTGAAGTGGGTGGGGGGAGTTATTTCTTGTTGTTGCTCTTATTTGAATGGAAAGCCGAAAAGTAAGTGTGTGTGTGTGTGTGGTATATGTTGAATTATGAATTGAGAGAGAAAGAGAGAGAGAGTTGTATTATTTCTGACTTGGCCTTTTGGAATTTTGATGTTTTGTTTTTGTTTTCCGTTTTTTTTTTGGGTATTTTATGTTTTATGTGGTATTTGGATAAATTTTTTGTTGAGCGAGAAAAATTGAAACTGAATTGTGAGAAAGTGGAAATTAATTAAGTGTTTCTGTTTGTGTTGGCGGCTTTGACATTTAAGCAAATGGTGGCTAAGTTTTAAGAGAGAGAGAGAGAGAGAGCGCCAAATGTGCGCAGGCGGCAAGAGCTTTAATATTTGATTGATACAAGCAGGGAGAAGCAGGAGGATGAGGAGCGGGGAGGGGGCCTATTGATTTTTGCGTAGCAGCCTAGTGCGTGGGCCGAAAAGCGTGGAAAACTCCAACAAATGCTTACAAATTTTCAATTTCTTTTGTTTTGTTGTTTTCACTTTTTCACACTTGCTTACAATCACAAAAAAAAAGGAAAGAATCAACGATGGCGGCGACGGCGGCGGTGGCTGCGGCGGCGGCTGCGGAGGCGGAGGGCGTCAAGAAACGGTAAAGTCGGAGGTCGAGAGCTGCCTTTTCAACTGAGAGTCGAACGAACGAACGAACGCACAGCGACGAGTGAACTGGCGGCTAAAATGTCTATGTCTCAATGAAAATGCGAGGAAAATTCACAGCCGCAGTGGCAGCGACGCGGCTGCGACGCATGTAGCATTTTCCCACCCAGAAACAGTGAAAGTTGTTCAAAATGGCTGCCTGGTATACGTATGTATGCATGCCCTGTGTAAGTGTGTGCGTGCGGCGTCTATCCGGTAGTTTATCCGTCCGTTTACACCAGAACACCAGCCGGCTTAGCCTACACTGAGAGCAACTATTTTGTTAAACAAAGGCAGATGAAATATGCTGTTATGACATGGTCTTACTCTAAGTAAGCAAAACCACAATATTATAATTTCTAAAGGGTACAAAAATTCTATAATTTTTTCAAATCATTTCATAATAAAACTCTAAAAGGAATGCGTTCTATTAGGGACTAGACCGGTCTACTTGAAACTTTCAATCCGTTTTCCTTAGGTCCAGGTTATTGAGGGACAATGGGGTGTAAAAGGGCAGACTGACAATTTTCAATCTTAGCTCAGCATTTACAGAAAACTTGAATAAAATAGCCATTTCATGTTCGATTTTTGCATTCGAGGGCTTTTATTAAAGTTAATTACATAGTTTTCACTGTCCAATAAATAAAAATCTGATAATATTGTTTCATTATACATCTACAGGCATTTTGAATACGTTAAATTTTGGAAACAATTTTTATTTTTCTGCACATTTTTATCTGAAAGCCAAACTTTTGTCCAAGTTTTTTCTGTTAAGCTTTTTTTAGAACTTTAAAATCGGTTAAAAAACAACAAAGTTATGAGAGTTAAGATGGAGACAACTTTTAATAAGTCGAAAAACACGATTATCGATAACATCTCGATAACTAGCCGATAGAATTTTTTGTTTCATGGCGATTTTCGTGATCAGCGGGCCAATTTACTTTAAAAAATTTTGGTTTGGTTCAATCCCAGCCAGCATTTTATGATTTTTCTGACCACATTTGAGTCATTTTCGAGTCCTCAGTCTGATTAATATAGTCATACTCTGATTATAAATGATACTTTTGTCGGGAGAAAATGGTACCCTAGCCGCGACTCTTCATGAAGAGTCGTTTATACCCCGTTTTTCTGATCAGTTTCGACTCATTTGCGAGTCTTTTTCGGGTCGTATTTTAATGAATCACATTTTAAGCAAATTCATGAGTCATTTTCGAGTCTTCCTTAAATTGCACATGAAACTTATCTCTAGGTGGGATGGGTGAAGATCGGCTTTCATTTTGTCGAGCAGTGTCAATCCATACGGGATCAAATCATTCCCAATCGGTAATGAAAACAACGTAATCCCGGATATTCTTGAACCGTTCCGATAAAGGATTGAGTTGATCCGACTTTTTTGATCCTAAAAAGGATTACATATATCCCGGGGTAAGATTGAACTAAGCTAAAAATTCCAGAACAATTTAATCTAAATCCAGGATCATTTTAAGCATGTTTGAGATTGTTTTTGAGCTCGATATGTAATATTGATTTGATCCCAGGAAAAATAGATCCATAGGACATCCTTATAACACACGCCAGTTTTGGTTTATTTAAAACTTCTGAAAAACATAGAAATATACAAATTTATTGGGCTCAACTGGGGGATTCGAACCCACGACCATACGCACTCTGAACACGAAATGGAATGGCATCTCATCGCTCACGACCATCGCCCTCGTTAGCTGTCGCATTTCAAAAATGCTACTTAAATTTTGTCGCTCTCTCTGTCTCTTAATTATGAACATGTGATCTCAAAGGGGATTGAAGTAAGCACATTTGGAATGATTTAAGTTCGAAAGACTTGGGCTTGAATTGTGTCGAATATTCTGTAAATCGAGATTGAATTTTCAAGCTCATGCCGGGCTTATCCAAGATTAAAAAGATTGAAAATATCCTGACGTTTTTTTTTCTGTGTAGGTATTTCATCTAAGGAGTATTTAATTAACAAAGTAGTTTAGTTATTATTAGATAAATATACTAGATATTTGCAAAATGTTATTAAATATAATGAATAATACTAATTATTTATTATTTATGATATTTTAATGATTTAATAACTTTATACCTGGTATTATTCACTGGGATTCACGGTTGGGATTATGGCTGACTACTGCGGGCTCTCTGCCCTATATCTCAAAAACGGTTGGTCGTATAATAAAATTGTGAAGCCGAATTTTGTCACAAATTTGCTGTCCTACAATTTGTTGAGCTATGGAAACCGTGATAATCGCTGAAAATAGATTTTTGTGACCTTTGACCTTGAATAACTACCGACGCGCTCATGAGATTTTATGTGACTTTTGGCACAACGTTTAGAACGCCAAAACAAAGGTGTACAGAAGTTTCCAGCTTATAATCTCAAATTCCGAGGTGAAACCCTAATTTGACTGGACTACTCATGGAGAGACAGACAAATGGAACAGCACACAGCTTGCGATCATCGAGGAAGTTTCGCTCCAACCAGGAGTTGTTCATTCACAGCCGGCAACAGCAGCCAAGGTGTGATTTTGGCAATGGAATTTCTTCCACAAGTTGTGAAACAGCAACGCCAAACTCTGCCAGCGACGCTAATATACACACACATAAATACAAACAGCAAAGGGTTTTTTTTTGTGCAAATAACGCCGACCATGAGCTCGCTCTCAGTTGCTGACCGGACACGACTGTCGTCCCCTTACATGTCCAAAGCATGTCCACAAGCCGCTGCCCACATCACTTGTCCATGTGTAAAAAACATTCCTCGCCCTGACTGCCTACACTTGCTCCCACACCCGCTGACCGTGCGGAAAACATTCCTCGCCCAGCCGACCTTTCAATCCGATTTCACACTGCACTCAGCCGACTCTGCGCCTATGTACATGTAACCGATCTCACGTTGGTTTAGCATCCAAACATTTTTTCAGATCTCGCTTTTGTACGTCATGCTTGTGAAGCTGCGTCGCTTAGCTGAATCTGGATCTTTATCGCATACTCATGCACAACGATCCCCATACCTGCTACAACTGGAGACGCTCTTTGTTTGGCAATTGATGCCAGCCTGAGTCTATCTACAAGTTCTCGATCCCAAACAAAGTCCACAACGTGTGGCAAACGAAAGCCTCTACTCGGGGTACTTTACCCTATACTATTGACTCTGCAACCTCAACCCTGCTTGGGCGAACTTGCTTGTCGACGCCCACTTGAAGCAACGGCCTCAACCGAGTTAGTTATAAACGCAACTACGTAAATACATACGTACACAGAAAAAAAAATCCAAAATATCCGGGGTAAAATCAATCCCAAGGTCAAATCAAGCCCGGATTTTCTCAAACCAAGTAAGAGAAGGATTGATTTGAGTACGGATTTTTCAATCCCGGAATTCTTGTCTTGATCCCCACGGGATTCATTTCATCTTGTTATTCGAGCACGACTTGATCCCTCAGTCGGATCCAATCAAGAAGGTCCGATATTGACTTAAGCTCGATATTCGTACTTGATTTGACCTCGAAGTCGGCTTGGTGCAAGAATACCCGAGATTAAATTGAGCTCGATACACGAACTACAGTCAATTCGAAAACGGATTGTATCAAAAATGACTGAGATTGACGTTAGCTCGATGTTAAAACTAATTTTGTTCAAGTTCTATCCGGCTCGAGGTCATTAGTTTGCATACAACTGTAAAAACAGGATACAAACAACATTGTAATGGACCCTGCGGTTCTCAAAAACCAGTCTAGGAGTAGGCCTTTGACTAGTCCGTATGTTCCACCCCTCCTTGCCTATGGGCTTAGCCTCGAAACTGTTCACTATTGAAGAATCTTCAATAGACTTGACCCATCAAATGCAATTCAGCAGCTACCTTCTCATGCTGGAAGTGCTATAACTGGTAGGGAGTTACAAGGCAAGGATGTCAGAAAAATTTGTGTATGCGTGCAGCCATAGCTACTAGGAGCCGAAGTCAGTCGTGTTTTAACGCGAACGCGAGCCGAACTTATGATTGTGTGAATCGGTGAACACTGAATTGCAAGTAAAACGACAGTAGTCTGGAGAGAGTTCTCTTGCTCACCAACACAGCACACTTTTTTGTCCTCTCCATTTGGCCGGCACTGGTGTACACTTAGCCTGAGAGAGTTTTACTCTTTCAGTTTTGAACTTGGTCTCGGTTTCTTTTCGCTCTATCGCTTTGACAGTGACATTCCGTACTTACTTCAATCTCGAGTCAGGATCATTTGATTTTCAAGTAGGATCCGTACTTGAAATGAGCATTTTCAGATTGATCCAAGCCTTTTAAGATTGTTCCAATCCTTTCGTGCTGGATTCAAGTAGAATCTAGTACGATTCGTACTTGAAATTTTAATCCGAAGGTTTTAGCTCGCTTTTTTTTCTGTGGACTCGGTGCACATGATTTATCAGTTTCCCCACTCATCGGAAACAGTTCTTCGACTCAACTATGAAACAAACATCACAGCGAGAATCATACACAAGGTTTCCTTCACATTGGGCCCTGTACAAATCCTGTAGATGATTACCCCTGACATTCCTCCCAACTAGACTTAAAACTTAAAGATCATTCGTTTCCACATGGTCACTCGAGGGGAGTACTGTGGCAGCTCTGGCCACACTGATCAGCGCTAACATGCAGCAGCTTGGCCCATCTCTATCGCGCGATCAGTTTCTGGCTTGGCTTCCGCTGCGCTGACAATTGTTCAATCATACAGTAATTGTTAGCATTTAAGTTATATTCAATTAAGTTGGTTACACCTATTAAGCCAAATAGCAAAAGGGTGGGAGAAGTAAATTTCTTTTGGTCATAAGTTTGAGTATCGTTCATCCTATTCATCTTTATCATCGATAAATAATCTTAATCAGGGAATCAAACCGGAACCAGAACCGGAACCGTATACCGAAAAGAACCGATTAAAACTCAGAAACAAAATCGGAACTGGAACCGATATTTGAAATTGATTGTGTACCGGTATACGAGTACCGATATTTTTGGAACCTAAAAGACCGAAAAGAACCTAAACATTGTACCGGTACAGTTTCGGTTCTGAGTGCAACGACTAGACTTCAAAGCTGACACTTAGTTTTGGGGGACTTTTAAGCAATTTCCAACAAAAAGAAGTCTGGTCTTTCAAAACTTTTGTATTGTAAAATAGAAAAACACGAGACCAGTCTCTTGAAAAATATTGAATCCTTTATTCTTAGGCCCACATTATAATGTCATGCTAATGCTAACCTTGAAACTAAAAAGTACTTGTGTTATCCATTTCTGTTCAACTTAAAACTTAATGAGGAAAGCAGCACAAATACTTTAAAAGCAGGACACTACAAATAGTTCAGTGTTTTCACAAAACTGATTAATGGCATCAATCGTGATCAATTTTTCTGAGCCTAAAACGTTTTCCAAATTGAAGTATTTGGAATTATTTGAAAATGACCGCCAAGATGTATAAATGTGTCGATATTTAAGTGTTAAGGTATTGGTCTCACTGTATAGAGAATGGACGATGACGAAACCGAGAGTAAAACGCAGTAGATAGTAGAATATGGACGAAGACAGAAGCTGTAATTTAAATGACAAGCAGACAGACAGAGAGACAGAAAGAAAATCCATATCGACAAACCGTGAAGAGAAAAAAACACGTATAGAGACATTGTAAATAGAAAACCGTGTTTCAATAGTGAAACCCGAAAGCCCGAAAAAACTCTCGTTTATAAAATAAAGAAGATGAACGAACATAAATGGTGGACAGAAAACTCTACAAAGTTTCCACAATTGTGTGGCCTTTGAGAAGGGCAAGTAAGCGTATAACTTTTATTAAGTCTTCGCTAAGAAATCGAATGAATGCATAACCAATGACCGCTCCTTCTACATATTTAACCGGTTCATACCGGCACGGAACCAAATACCGAAATATTATTAGAACCTAAACAGAACCTTTTACCGAAAGATAAGTTTCGGTACGTACCAGAACTGGAACCGGAACCGAATTACGATTCGGTTTGATTTCCTGATCTTAATTACTAAATATCTCTAAAAGGTACGAACCATCTTGCTACAAAACTGTGGGAGATATGACGTTTGAAGAAAAATTTAAAGAAAAAATACCTGTAATTCTTCTTTATTTTTTATATCATCTTGCATAACAATTAAATAATCGATACCCAGCACGATTATGTTTTATATTAATATTTGTTTTTGTTTAATTTTTTTCGATTCGCACAAACTCGCCGTCTAAAAGCAACTAACGAACAGAAGGAAGCCGGTAAAAACGATGGAATTGAAATTTTACAGTTAGACAGATCTACAGCACATGCTGTTCATCTCTTTCTGTTTCATGTGCATCAATGTGGCTTTTGCTTCTTGCCCATGTGAAATGAAATCTGAATTAATACGACCGTATATGGGCATTTTCAACATTCTTAACAACAAGATCTCTCATCTTATCAATCCTCCTACAGTTTTCATAACTTATCATCTAAATAATATTTTGCGATTTCAGTCAATGCTTAAGTTGCCATAACTTACTCGGTTATTCATAGATTTACATTAGAAGATTCTGTTAAAATACCACAAATAAAAGGTGTATGCTTGGGATTCAATCTCACGACAACTCTGTTCTAAGGCGGGCAGTTTAATATCGTTAAAACCAACAAAGTGGTTGCAAATCGGTCAGATCGTCTATATGGCAGCTGTATGAAATAATGGTCCGCAATCGAATCCGATTTCCTAAATCGTAATAGGAGCTAAAAATACAAGTAAAAACCAAATTTCAGCTCAGTTGCATAAGAAACAACAGAGTTGGAGCAAATCTGTCAGTTCGGTTATATGGCAGCTATATAAAATATTGATATAAACTGAGTGAATCTTTGCAAGGCGTTTTTGGGGTCCAAAATATGCGTACAAACCAATTTTGGAGTAAATATCTTAGCAACTAGAGTTTATGCCAACTTCAGTGAGAAATGATGAAAATTTCATTGTTTTCATTGTCTTCTTGACTGCAGTTAAAAGATCATCCATTCATGATCATTGGGGATAGGTCACTAACTTTATAGCATCTTATATCAGAGAAGTATCTGCTGGCTGTGCTGTTTTGCTCTTGTGTGTAGTATACAAATAAGTCCTCCCATTTGTAGTTTTCAAAAGCGTAACCACCCAGTCAGACTTTGCAGAACGTGGTTCTCAAAGAAATGCCATTTTTCATACTTTTCAAAAATCACTTAAAATTCTGTTTGAAATTGAATCTACATTCTTTCCTCCTGTGCTTGAAAAGCTAAAGTACGTAACAAGGAAGAACTCAAAGAAAAACCCGAACAATGTTCTGTAATTCCCTTTGACTTACATTTTCTAACAAGTTTTGCTTGCATTAAGAAGTTGGCGTCAACAGCAACAGTAGCAACAGCGTGCCTTAAAAATTAAAAAAATCAAAGTTTACTTTTATTAGAAATTAAACCGATGTGTGAATTATATGAATAATAATATATAATAATAATAATTCCACAGACTCAACTCAGCATTATATGGTATGGGTCAAAATGTATCACAAAAGGGTGCATGTAATAACGCCCGCGGGCGTTTTGTCACTCTTAAGTGTGACATTA
Source organism: Lordiphosa magnipectinata (assembly GCA_037044535.1). Taxonomy (NCBI): domain Eukaryota; kingdom Metazoa; phylum Arthropoda; class Insecta; order Diptera; family Drosophilidae; genus Lordiphosa; species Lordiphosa magnipectinata. The sequence goes on along the minus strand of JBAMBO010002140.1, from coordinate 97,073 downwards.
CGCCCGCGGGCTTTATGTCACTTTTGAAAGTGTCATAACGCCCGCTTTCAGTGCGACATAACAGCCGCGGGCGTTATGTCACTTTCAACAGTGACATAACGCAAACATTTTCAAAAACATGTATTTTGCATAGACAGCGAGAAACTACAGCTATAAATATTACTTAAAGTACGGTTCATTATGTTATCTCTTGAATGATAGTTCCGTTTATTATAAGTCTTATCTTTTCTGCATCTTACGCTTCGAAAGTCTTTTAAAAGTACGTGTTATTCATACATTCTTTGCGCAGCGAACGCCGCATGCATGAAATATTCCCTTCCGACTGATGGACTTCTGGAACTGTTTTTTGAGAAAGAGAAACTGGAAGGGAAATCCGAACGGTTCACGAAGTTTAAAGCAACAAGAAAAACCCATGCTAAAATACAAATCCAAAAAAGCATTCTTTGACGGTCTCACGCCTTAATAAAAGCGAATGGAACTTTTCAGTTTTGAGAACTACTTCTTCGGTGAAAAATAAGTTGTAAAGATGTGCATTTTTAATGGGGTCAGTTCCGACTGGGCATTATTATACCCTTGTAGAGGGTATATTAAAATTGTCCACATGTTTGTAACGCATAGAAGGAAGCATCTCCGACCACACAAAGTATATATATTCTTGATCAGCATGACGAGCTGAGTTGATATAGTCTGTTTCTATGCTATCTCCTCCGTCAGTTTTAAAGCTATCTTAACCAAACTTTGCACGAAGCCTTTTGGTATAAATACACTGCACATTTGTCGGAATCGGCCGGATCGGAAGACTATATCATATAGCTACCATAGGAACCATCGGTCGAAAAAGTAGTTTTAGTGAGAAAAACTTTTTTGTCTTCAACGCAAACGTCCCCAATTCTCGTATTTCTAAGTTTTCTATGCTTTTACATTATTCCACCAAGTTTTATGAAAATCGGACAACTATATAGTATAGCTGCCATACAAAAGATATGTCTGAGAAAAAGTCTAAGTAGAAAAAACTTTTTTGTTTTCAATGCTATCACTCCCAAACTTGTCACTAATCAATATTATATGCTACTGCACAATTCGACCAAGTTTGATCCAAATCGGATGACTATAGCATATAGCTGCCATAGGCACTATCGGTCGAAAAAGTAGTTTTAGTGAAAAAAACTTTTTTGTTTTCAATGGTAGCGTCTTTATACCTTCCAGATGTGAATATTATCAGTTTCCACACAATTTTGGGGAGTTCGGTTAAAATCGGATAAACACATCGTATAGCTGCTATATAACAAACTGGGAAGCAAATGCTCAAAGTAGTGGCACCATCAAGCTACAAGGGTATATAAACTTCGGTCGAGCCGAACTTAGCTTTCCTCTATTTTTATTTTTAATAAACATGACAACCCTAACAATTTTTTTATTCAAGCGCGTTTCCGACGTTGCTTCGCTTAAACTTCCGTGATTTGGAAAGAGTTTAAGCATCTTTTGTATGCCCATAACTCCCAGTTTTCAGCAACACAGTTCATCATTTACAAGGTATTCCAGCTGTTTGGACCTGCCCTCTGTATTCCCTACGTATATTTTCCATGTGAGTGGTTTGGCTGTCCCCGTCACTGGGAGAGCACCATATCGTTGAGGGTGAGCAGGAAAAGCGAATTTTCATTACCTTTATATGCCTTGTCACAGGGAAAACTGAAAGAAAACTCTATACAGAAAGAGGGGTTGGCAACGTCGACGGACGACGACGACGACGACGTCGACTTCAACTGCGACGCCAACTCGCTCTCTTTCTCTCTGTATCTCACTGCTGCCGCTGTCGCTGCCGCTGCTGCTGCTACTGCTCGTTGCTGTGGAAAAGTTGGGAAATTCATTGTCACACAGCTGCCTTGTACTTGACTGTTGAGTTTTTTGTTTTTTTTTTTTGTTTTTTGATTTGGAAACAAAAACAAAAAAGACGCTTGAAGGCAGAGGAAGCTCAAGGGCAAGTCCCAAATGAGGTTAGAAATGATAATAACCTGCGGAAAATATGCATTTGATTAGGTTAGAGCGATACAGAGAGATGTACTGATCAGCAGGATATCAATTGTTATCACTCTTCGTACATCCAATGGTTTCATTCTGATGGTTGTTGTTTGACAAATGAGATCTAGAGTATTTTATGTTGCTCTTTACAGCAAATAAGAGGCAAAGATCTTCAAAAGGCTGTTCACTCGAAAAAATAAAAACTAGCATCTTTTAAGGGCAGTGGCGTACGCCACTTCTTTAAAACTTCCCCTGAAAAAAATCCTGCATACGACCACGGTTGCCACTTGGCAAAATTACCAAACAAATTACCTACACCAAAAACAATTCAAACGAGAAGGCCAAGCTAACTTCGTCTGTGCCGAAGTTTTTATACCCTTGCAAATGCTGTTTTGAAATGTCAGAGTTTAAGAACCCTTACATAAAAATCTAACAATTTTTTAACTAAAACCCATTTTCCTACAGGTAAACATCTAATTTCGACCAAATTTCGCGAATCTTTTTGAAAACATATTAACAATCGCGAAGTTTAAGAAAGATAAAATTGAAAACAGAAAAGTTTTTCTCACTAAGACTCATTTTCCGACCGATCGGTCCTATGGCAACCATAAGATATAGTCACCCGATGTCGATCAACTTTTTCAAATTAGTTTAATATTAAGAATCACCGACTTTAAGAACTATTTATTTGAAAACAAAAAAGTTTTTTTCACTAAGACCCATTTTCTGACCGATCGGTCCTATGGCAGCTATATGTTGTAGTCATCCGATTTTGACCAAAATTTGCAAATCTGTTATAAAGCATATAATATTAATTATCGCCAAGTTTTATGACGCTAGCATTGAAAGCAAAACAGTTTTTCTTACTAAAACCCATTTTCCGACCTATTGTTCCTATGACAGCTATAAGATATAGTAATCCGATCTTGACCAAAATTTTCAAATCTGTTTGAAAGCAGATAATATTAACAATGGCCGCTAAGGCTTAAGGCTGCTAACATTGAAAACAAAAAAGTTTATCTCACTAAGACCCATTTTTTGACCGATGGTTCCTATGGCAGCTATAAGATATAGTCATCCGATCCGGTCGGTTCCGACATATTAGTAGCGTGCAGTAAAAAGAAGACTCTGTGCAAAATTTCAGCTCGATAGCTTTAAAACTGAGAGACTAGTTTGCGTAGAAACAGACGGACAGACAGACGGACAGACAGACGGACAGACAGACAGACAGACAGACAGACGGACGGACAAAGCTCAATCGACTCAGCTCGTCGCCCTGATCAAGAATATATATAGTTTATGGGGTCGGAAATGAATATTTCTATGCGTTGCAAACTTCTGGGCAAAATTATAATACCCTTTGCAAGGGTATAAAAAGAGCCATATTCAATAAAAATGATCCAAAAAAATTGAATTCCCTTATTCATGTTGTATTTGCATTTAATAAAATAAAAAATATCTCTTTCACAAAATCGTTAAATTATACATCCATTTCATTTCTTCAGTTTTTTTAACCGTACAAATAAACCCATAAAATATTTTATATATTACTTAATTTATATGGCAATAAGGCATAATAGCATAACTCGAGTTATGTTAAATTTGAGATTCTAATATCAATGGCTTCCTCGGTTTTAATTCTATATTGTGTCCAAATTTCACACTAATCGGATGAGTGGTTACAAAGATAAAAAAAAAGTCTTGAGAAGTCTGAATAGGTAAAACAACAACTTGATCTCATCAAAAAGACTTATATCAGTATACTTAAAGAAATAGTTCTTCCAATCTGTAAAAATTTCCACTTAAGACCAAACATTTTTTTCACATACTCATTAAGGGCCGATTTCTCATCTCCTATATATCTGCTATTTGCCAGATAAACTTAGAGTTTACTCTGTTACTTGTTAGTTTATGTGATAATTAGTGCTTTGTAAAAGCTGTGAAATCGGCACTTAAAGGTAATAATTGCTTCCTTAAAAAACGGAAAACACACTTTTGCTTTTATTATTATTATATTATATTATCCTTATTGTCACAGATTTCTTTACATTTTAAAAACTAAATAGTCAATATTTTTATTGTTTACATACAAAAATCACACTCTAAGATCAGTTACTTCTCTATATTGCAAAGTATTTAACAGACCACATATAATGGGGATCGGTACTCCTACACAGCCCCTTGCAAAGCATTATTTTTGAAACTGAATCAAATTCTAGTTTGCACGAATTTGGTGGATTTCCCTATACACTTGATATCCACATGTTGTTAGTTCTGAATTATATCTATGAGTGTGTAACAAAGGTTTTGAGAATTACACTAAACAACAAGGTCCAGTACATTGAAGAGTGAGTGGTGATTAGAATCAGATATATTTATGTATAGATATAGATATGATTTTCATTTGTTGAACACGAATCTGGTTCGAACCTTGGTTCAAAACATCTGAAATATTTGATATAATTTTGACTCAATTTTCCATGAATATCAGCAAATCGGTTAAAATTAAAGCCTTCATGGCCTTATTTTTGTTGAAGAGGACACATTTAACTTATTATTTGATAAATCTATCTAACTAACTATAAAGAAACTTATAAAAGTCGACTTTAATAATTTTCAGAACCAAACGTTTGTTCAAACAGAAGAATTCCGGCTCGGGTTCAGATTCTCGAGGTAATAGATTTTGAAGGTCCAGTAGATGGTCCGGTTCGATGGACCCAAAAAACTCGAACCGAACCGGTTCTGCGGGGTTCAGTTCCTTCAGTGATTGATGTCATTAAACAGTTTTGTGAAAATACTGAACTATTTGTATTCTGCTGTTTCTTTTCATACAAATACATGCATGATTCGACTTAGCCTCCACTTACAGCTAACGGATTTGTGCCAGAGCTGCTGTCCTCATTCAGTTTCACTTGAACAGAAATGGATAAAACATTCAATGAGGTTCTAAGAATATAGGATGCAGTATTTTTAAAAAGACTGGGTCTCGCCAAAACCAAGTGCCAATTACCGGTACAATGTTTCGTTTCTTTTCTGTCTTTTCAGTTCCAAGAATATCGGTTCTCGCATACCGGTATACAGAAAATTAAAAATATGGGTTTCGGTAACGGTTCTGGTTCTCAGTTTTAATCGGTTCTTGTCGGTATACGGTTCCGGTTCTGGTTCCGGTTTGATTCCCTGATATTATTATTTCTTAGAGGACACGAATATGTTTATGCAAGACATAGTTAGTAGTACAACGATTCAGTGATAAGCGAATATAATTACGAGGCAGTCATATACGAACGTTGAGGTTAATTTAGCCAACCAACTCAGATGAGTCGATTTCACCATTAATTAGTCTATGTATAAAGATTACCCCAAGCTACTTAAGTACGTGGTAAACGTACCTCAGTATTCCAGTTTAAGCTTACTCAATTCTATCTTGATGGGTCGGAAACCAAACACATGATTCGTACTCAAGAATCGGACGGATAAGAGAAGTGTACAGAATCTTCATCGTATTCCCTATATGTCAAATTTCTTTGACCAGCTCCTAATAGCTTAGGTCCCACAGGCAAATAATTTGCACTAATTTTGATAAAAATTTGGCTCAATGAGCCAAATTAGTGAACTTTTCATCCATAGTCTTAGTTTGAAGTCCTGCAAAATCTACAATCCTGGCTAATAAGCCGAGTTTTTTTCAAAATTTGTAGAACATGATAATATTCCTAGAATTAGTTAAATGAAAGATTCAAAACACGCGCGCACATTCAAACGCCCGCCATCTATCGACTGCCAACAGCTGACGATAGGAAACCTCGATTGCATTGTTATCGACAGCACGGTCATCGACGTCGCTAGCGACTGCGCCCAGCAGCCTATAAAACCGGAGCCTCAGCGTACTGACACTTCACTCAGTGCCCGCTATCAGACGAGTCAACACCTTGGAGCAGCTACTTTATTATTCTTTTTCTTTATTACTAAAACTATTTACTACTTAATATATATGAACTATGAATATATCAAATTGAATTTCGCCTCCAAATTGGTGAGCTTCTGTTCATTATCCCACTCCAGCTCCTCTTCTAGCTCTGGAATTGGGTCATCAATCCATTGCGCTTCATGTGGCTGAACTATTGCCATAGCGGCAGCGGCATCAAATTATTTGGAATCTCTTCCACCTCTGGCTTCTCTTCGGGCATCGGTCTAATGTACCCCGAGCGGAGCATGCCTTGTGGTATTTCATCATATGTTTCCGTATTTAACTTGCCACATTTGGCTTCCCTCATAGAACAAGTGATTCGCCGTTTAAGCGATTTCCTTGAAATCTTTCCGTTCGGAATCTACGTTTTTTTATACATTTTTTCAAAAACGACATGAAAATTAAATTACTACTAAAACTATTTACAACTTAATATATATGACTTAGAAAATATATAAATTATGAATATAACAAATGGAACTTCGCCTCCAAATTGGTGAACTTCTGTTCATTAGCAGCCGACTCCTGCTCCTCTTCTAGCTCTGGAATTGGGTCATCACGAAAGTTTATAATATTGTCACCTTCTTGTGGCTCAACAATTGCCATAGCGGCTTGTAGATTTGGCAGCGGCATCAAATTAAATGGAATCTTTTCCACCTCCGGCTCCTCTTCGTGCATCGGTCTAATGTACCCCGAGCGAAACATGCCTCTGGCATCATCATATTATTCTTAAACCTTTTTGGTCTCTCTTCTTAGAATCCAAATTTTGATTCCTTTTAGGCTCGTTTTGTAAAGGAGCTACACCTTGTTTTGACCCTCTTTGATAATATGGTATAGTACTATAGTACTATTCTAAGGACTAAAATATATTATCCCAAACAATTCTACGATTTTCTTAAAGTAAGATATACCATTTTGCATATATGATTAATAGTTATGGTCCATACACACAAAAAAATCTGTGGTTAAATTTAACCGATATTTTGGGTTGGAAATGCGCCAACCCAAAAAGTCGGTCAAATTCACAAAATTTGACAGTAACTATCACGTAAACCTTTACGCAAAGAGAACTATTGCAATAGTAAATCTAACTGAAAATATCGTTTAGAAATGCGCCAACCCACAAAATTAGTAATATTAACCGATGCCTACAGTAAGTAAATTTTCTTACTGTGTGTACAGTAATTTTACTTACCATAAAAATAGTAATTTAACAGCTGTTACTCAACTGAAGAAAAGTAGGGTTGGATACTATTTTCGCTGTCACAACCCCCCACCACCCACCCAATTTTGGTTCTGAAACAATTGTTTGAATTAAACATATTTTTATTTTATTTGAAAAATTTTTACTTACTTGGGGGGGGGGGGGATTCGAACTCTAGGGCCCTTGGACTGAACACGATTGGACGGACGTCCAAACAGTAACAGTTACGCTACGGCGCGCGTTAATAGAAACGCGTCTAACATATTACTTGTATTGAATCTGCCTAACCACATGCACGAAAAATTTCTTAAATGTCGCATAAATGAGACCACTAGTAATTCTCAAGTTCAAATTCAGTGAAAGTACAATATAAATATAAGGGCCAAACTGAAATTTTCTCAATCAACAATTTTCGCGATTAGATTGACTGTCGGTAGAGCTAATCCCTGAAGCAACAAAATTCATTCAAAACGTTATACTATTTGTGCTGTAAGATTTACTTGTGGGTACAGTTAATTGCTGCAAAAACAAAGTATGAGATGAAAAAATCACGTCAGAGTAACTATTTCTATACTCTAGTTAGCTTATTAAAACAACAAAATATGTGAAAAAATATTTGTGGTTGAATTTTACTCATCGTACAGTTCTTAAATGCAACAACAAAATACGAGCTAAAATAAATACGTGAACTTTACAATTTCTTTTGTAGATTTTACTGTTAGCACAGTTACCAAGCAACAACAAAACCACATGCATAAAAAATTTCAAAAAAAAGTTACTGTCAGCGCTGTTAATTTTACCCACCAGATTTTTTTGTGTGTACCTTTCAAAAGCGCGATTGTATCGAAAAAGTGAAAATATGACACATTAGTATTAGTTAAAATACGATATATCTTCTCTGTTGTAAAAGTTGGCCTTTTTTGTAAACCTAGAATATCTACACCTAAAAATAGTCAGCTGCTCGCTCTCACTTACGCTCTCCGGATACATTTGGGAAAATGTCTGTCTCGCTCTAACCACTGTGATTTCATACTAAAATTATAAAAGTTCTTTTTGGGCACTATTGTTAAGCACCAGCAAAATTAAGCGGCAGCGCCAATTTTATCTCTAGTACTCATTCTCCATGGTAAACCTGAGTAGTCGGGGAGCATCCCACTGCTCGAACAAGCTCGCGCAATATCTTTTTCTAAGGACAGTCGTCTTGTCACGGCTATTCCCAAAATTATAACTGGTTTTACTTCGCATAATTTTTGGAACTCTTTTCTTTTCTCTTCTTAAAAGAGCCAATTCCAATAAAAAAGTGCCAGTGCACCAACAGGAAAAAAAAACACCATGTTTGGTGCAAAAACACCAAGTGTGGCAACCGTGCATACGACGCTGCATTACGTTCGGTACGATAATACTTGATTCAAGTACAAAATTCTTTCTTTTTCCAAGTACATTCAATTTTTTAATCCCGAATTACTGGGGAAGAAAGTCGGTCAAGCCCGACTATAACTTCCCAGTCGGACTTTGCAGAACGTGGTTCCCAAAGGAATGCCATTTTTCATTGTGATTTTTTTAGTATGATAGAAGTGTAAAATTCTGTTTGAAATTGTATCTACATTCTTTCCACATGTGCTTGGAAGGCTAAAGTTCACTATAACATAAAACCGTCCCTTCTCTGCTTTGTACTTTTGACACGAGTAAACAACAAGAATGAACGCAAAGAAAAAAACCGAACGATTTTCGAACGGTGGTTGCATCAAGAATTATTCATACTTGGATCAAGAGCTGAAACTCTTTAATCAGAAATGTCGGACTCAAAAATTCACTCTTTGATCAAGAATTTCGCTCTTGGATCAAAATTTTCACTCTTACCGTACTTTTGAGAACGAAAGCTCTTGATTCAAGAGTGAAATTCTCTATTTTTCTCTGAGTGTAGGTTCTTCGCAAAACGCAACTAAAAAGGGTCAAAATATGCATTTTAATTAATTTTAAGTTTAAATTTTCGAAAATCCAGACATGGAATAAGAAGCACTACAATTCCGCCGACATAACTCCGCCGTTTTAGAAACTACATAGCTCCGCGCTGTTGGAGTAATCACAGAATAGTACATTTTACTGGCGGAATTATGACACGGGTGACTCCATAGCAAAAAAATAGCGACATAATTCCGCCTGCAAAATGTACTAGGCAGAGATATGTCTGCGGAATTATGTCGCTATGCCACAAAAACTTTTGAAACTGTTTTTTTTGCAGATTTCAAGTTACTTTGGGCAATCGAAAACTGTGATCGACGGAATTATGTCAGTTTGCCTCTTAATCTCTGAAAAGTTAACTTTTTTTCCAAGATTTCATGAATTTTCTGGCTTTTTTAATCGTTAACTAACCTAAGCCACCTTAAGTTGCCCCAAGTTTTCAACAAATAGTGAAAAGTTCTTCAAATTAATTTATTTTGGACTTGTAATTCAGCCAAATGGGCACTAACCTGCCCCATAAGGAGACACAAACATGACGTCAGCTTACAAGCAACATGGAAATCAAGTCCAAGTGGCGTCTCTAGCCCAAAAGCGACAAACATTTTTTTACGCACTTCCTGCACAGAGCTCAGGCCAGGGCAGGCCAAGCCAAGCCGGCACGGGACACCGCACGAGGGTTGCAAATCTAATGGAATAACAAAAAAAAAATTTATAAAAAAAGCAAAGACTCGACAACAATGCCTTCGCATACGGAATGGGGAGTGCTAAGCCCGTTTATCATATGCAGCCGCTTTGATCCTGAACCGGGACATGGCGAGGTGGTGGTGGTGGCTTTTTACTTTTCTCTATCGCACTGCGCTGCCTTTCCAAATCGAATCCAACTACGCACAATGTTGAAAGTGCGTGTAGCTTGAACTAGGGGTGGGTGGTTGGTTTGGCTTGGTTTGGTTTGGTTTGTTGGTGCGTTGAGGGTTGTGTGTGTGTGTGTGTGGTGGGGTGTACACGCATCTCGATATTTTTTGGGGGTGAAAAACGCAGGCCGAAATTTGGAAATGGGACGCATCTATGCGGCGCTATGCCAAGCCATAATGTGATTGTGGATTTGGATTTGGGAGTTTGAGTGGAAGCTTCTCGCACATTTACATTGAAATTTTGGGGTGCGTAACGCATTTGCGTCGGGGCTCGTGGAAACAGGGGAAAAATAGCAATTGAAAATGTGGATTTAGACAAGGTCATAGATAGAATGTGAAAATATATTTCGATAGAATGCGGCAAAGCATGTTTTCTCAAAATTTGCGAACATTAAAAAGACTTTGAGAAATTTCTATGGAACCTATGTTAATTTCAGAATGGTGTTGGCAACCAGAAATCCCATAAAACACCGCAATAACGGTGCGTATTTATCTGTCATCAGAGCATCAATGCCAGATCGACCATTAAAACTTGGTTTAATACAATAGAAAATACCAAGGCTGCAAACCTGTAATAATTTGCTGAAGCTTCGGTCCGGAGGTTCGAACCCTTGGTAAAGTGTAAGGTTCGGTTCGAGGAAGGGTTCCTGTACTAATCGAACCTAAGGTTTTGGTTCGAATCTGGTTTCATAGATTGTTGAATAGTTAAGAGATTTTAGCCTCTACATTCGGTAAAAATATAGACAAATATCCAGCTATTTATGTAAGTCGTCAAGTCGACTGGACCACATTCCCTATTGTAATCCTTCATAGGTCCTCTAAAAAGTCTTTGAAATTCCTGGTCTTTGAATTTTGAAAACCTCACCTTATACGTACATACCCAGCCAGAAATTTCTGGTTACATTCGAGTCTTTTTCGAGTCCTCTGTGTCATAAAAGATACCTTTGTCGAAAGAATATGATACCCTAGCCGGGACTCTTCTTGAAGAGTCTTTTAAAGCCCGTTTGTCTAATCAGTTTCGACTCAAAATTCCCAATCATTTGCGAGTCTTTTTCGAGTTGTATTTCAATAACACTTCTCTCTTCTAGCTCTTAGCTACAAAACACTTCTTTCGACGAGCTCAAATGAAACCCGTCTTCATGCTCAAAATCATGGAAATATAAACACATTTTGAGCAAATGGGTCATTCTTTTATAAACCGAACAGTTAATAAACTCACCATTTTTGATTTAATAACACTAGTTTACAGCCAAAAAGACCCATTGCTACTGAAACTATTTTTAAGTGTAGTTTGGATTGGTGATCTCAAAAATCGATTTCAAAAATTTTTCATGGCTCCGTTTTTTAAATATGCATTTTTTCATTTTTTCGGTAGGTGCACTTACATTTTAAGTCATATCTCACTTTATAATAGTCAGATAGAGCCAAGCAAGATATGAATCGAAAGGTAATTGAATGGTCAATAATCGCACAGAACACTATTTTCAAATCGGTTGCGTAGTTTCTATACAATAATGAAAAATATTTCAAAAAAATCGATTTTTTGCTCGAAAACGCTATAAATTTCGTTTCCAATCGCCTAGGAAAAATATTTAAAAATTCAAAACAACTATTTTTATTTTTTTTACATAAGAACAGCCCTTCTTTGAAGAAAATAAAAAAAATTTCCGTTTGCTCCGACTTTTGTTCTGCTCTGGAATTTTTTTCTGATGTCGCTATTCGCCCACTTCTAATATTGACAAAAAACAAAAATAAATGGAAAAAAAATTTTCTAAACACTTAAAATACTCGAATTTGACTATTAGTTCCTTTACTTAAATTGATCCAGCTACAATATTGATTCATAGATTTTCTTCATCAATACCTTATTGTATTTGTAAAAGTGCAATCCTTACGTCGAAAGAATAAAAATATTTTTGTTTGATTTTTTTATATTTTTCCAAGGCGATTAAAAATAAAATTTCTTGCATTTTCGAGCAAAAAATCGATTTTTTTGAAATATTTTTGGTCATTGTATTCAAACTTCTAAGCCGATTTGAAAACACTGATCTGCGCTATTATTGACTATTTAATTACCTTTCGATTCATATCTTACTTGACACCACCTGACCATTATGAATTTAGATATGGCAAAAAATGTAAGTGCAAATACCGAAAAAATGAAAAAAATTCATATTAAAAAAACGTTGCCATGAAACAATTTTTGAAATCGATTTTTGAGATCACCAATCAAAACTACACTTAAAAATAGTTTCAGTAGAAACGGGTCACTTAATTTTTTTTTTTTGTAAACTTGTGTAATTAATATCTTTAAACTATAAAAGTCTCCATCTTTTTAAAAGCACCATAATTTAAGTTCTATTTAGGGCAATAAATTGTATATCCTTAGAAGCTATATCATGTGGGTTAACACTGAGAAAAAATTATATATAAAATTGAGCAACAATTACTTAATATTATTAAATAATTTAAAAAGTTATTAAATTATTATTTAACTAGATACATTAAAATACTATTCAGCAATATCAACTCGAGGCCTGTTGGTTTAACCAAACCTGAGAAATCCAGTTTTTAAAAAACCCTTTTTTCCATTTTTCCGTTTTTGACGATTTTTGAAATTGTTTATAAAATTAACAAAATTTTTTTTTGCAAAACCGCAAATTACGTTATGGTGGGCATGTTGAGATCTAATTTCGGATTTTTTTTTATTGAAATCAAAAATGGTGAGTTTTTTAACTGTTCGGTTTATAAAAGAATGACCCATATGCATGAGTTTTTTTTTTAGTCTTCTTTATATCGGACATTAAATTAATCTCTTTTTTAATCTTAATTAATCGCGTTTTCGAGCGAAAAATCCTTCGGAGGATATATGGACCTCTAAAAGTTGACGATGGATACCGAATTCGAATGAATCACGAACTGTATGAGCTCTATAAGGACATCAGTCTAGTCAAGCGCATAAAGCAACAGCGGCTGCGCTGGTTAGGACATGTAATCCGGATGGATGAAGAAGCTCCAGTAAAAAAGACGTACAAAGCGAAGGCGGCTGACTTTGGAGGACAAGGCAGGAGGGGATGATCACGTGCGGAAAGACTTTTCCAACCTTGGTGTGAACAACTGGTGCCAGCTCGCACAATGCAGAAGCGAGTGGGGGGCATTCATTGCAGAGGCCAAGACCGTCAAGCGGTTGTGATGCAACATCGGGCCAATAAAGAAGAAGAAGAAATTAATCTCTTTAATCTTCAAAAGGGCTCAAAAAAGACTCATCAAGGCAATTCTTGTAGAAATGATCTTCCCAATGTTAGGTTAATAAGCTTGACGTATGTTTTTCTTTCTTCTTGAAATCGCCATAAGGATTGGATTTCTTTAAAATCATCTTTAATCAATTCAAGCGATTCTTTACTATAAAATAGTTTTTTCCGGTCATAATATTGAGAAAATTATTAAAGATCTGAAGATATTGACTTAAATGATAGTTTGTACCGAACCTTTTCCTTGTATACAGGCGGTTCGGTTCGGGTTAAGGTTCGAGAGCTTAAAAATTTGAAAGGTTCGGCTCATGGTCCGGTTCAACGGACTCAAAAAACCCAAACCGAACCGGTTCTTTGGGGTTGGAAAAATTCTTTTCTAGTTCATGTACATAATTTCTTGGATTGAGCACGAAATATGTATGCCGGATATAATATTGAATTCAGCAACCTTATTAAGCTTTAATTCTTGAAAAATAGAGGAAAGCTAACTTTGGCCGAAGATACACTCTTGCAGCTCGTAAACTGTATAGAACAAAGGTGGGCAAGCCCTTGCTCCCATTTCTCCCAGATTTTTTATTCGGCAATTGGCGCCAGTCAGTCTGATAATAAACTGTGTTGCAAATTAACTCGCTTCAAATTGTAAACGACAACAAAGTCAATGCGAATCGGAGAACGGCGCCAACAAGACGCTCACACAGACGGCGCTGTAGCTGCATTTTGGCGATCGAGACTCTCTGATAACGGTTGTTTTTTCTGTTGTTGTTGTTGAGCTGCTCATGCCCACCGCTGGTATAGAAATAAAGGATTTGAATGATTTTCGTAGAACAATTTCAATTTGAGTGATTTCCCAAGCTCACCAATAGTTGTGACTCACCACTTACCACTTGTTGTGAATTGATTATTTGGCAGCTATTTGATATATTCATCCAAATATTCATAGCTTAAAGACGCTACCATTGAAAATAATAAAGTTTTTCTCACTAGAACTAATTTTTCGACCAATAGTTTCTATGGCAGCTATATGCTTAGTCATCCGATTTGGATCAAACTTGGCAGAATTGTGTGTAATCATATAATATTGAGCAGTAACAAGTTTGGGAGTGATAGCATTGAAAACTAAAAAAGGTTTTTCATACTATGACGTTTTTTTCTTTTGTATGGCAGCTATACTATATAGTTGTCCGATTTTAATAAAACTTGGTGGAATTATGTGAAAGCATAAACTAATAAATACGAGGTTTGGGGACGTTCGCATTAAAGACAAAAAAGTTTTTCCTACTAAAACTACTTTTTTCACCAATAGTTTCTATGGCAGCTATATGATATAGTCATCTGTTTTGGCCGGTTCCGATAATTGTGCAGCGTCTTTGTATCAAAAGACTGTGAGAAGCAAGAGATTTGGTCAACGCTTTCTACATAATCTTTTGGAAGTATACAAGATAGGGGAAAGTCGAGAGGAACCACCTGCGGGACTATTTGGTATCACAATCAACGCTGCAAACCTATAAAACTCTGCAGAAGGTTCGGTCCGGGGGTTCGTAACCATTGTAAAGTCCAAGGTTCGATTCGCGGACCGCTTCCTGGAACCCCTGAACCAAAGGTTTTGATTCGAGCCTTGGTTCGCTTGAACAAAAAAGAATAGTTTGACTTTCGATATATTAATTCTACGTTGATAATGATATTTATATACCTATCTATTCATATACTTAATCATAATATTCACTACTTAAGTTATTGTAATTATCAAATCCATTAGCTGGCATTTTTTTTAACAATTTTTAGGAACTGCTTAGTTTAAGCATTATATCTTCCTGGAGCTGTTCATCTATACTAGCTCTTAAATCAGAAAGAACAAACTTCAGTGTTGGAAATGCTTGTTCAACTGATACCTGCGTTGCTGGAACAGCTAGTAAAGTAAAGGCAATATTTTTTTTGAGTCTTCGTTTTATGACCTTTCCAATAATTTTAAAACATTTGTCGATCTATGTAATGTATGTGCTCTTTGACAATTTCCTAAGAAATCTATGGCATCATTTACAGCATTTATATTTGATATTTGTTTATTGCCTTCTATTGCTTTCATAAGCTTCTCTTCTTCACAATCAGATGGCTTTGCAACTGTTTTTTGTAAGCGACTACTATACTCATAGTAGAAGAATGTTTGTCAGGGCACTTTGATAGTAATAAACACTGAAGATGTTAGAACAATTGCTCGGCGTGAAAACCAAGCGTAATATAAATCACTTGGTAGTAATTGTGATCTATACCGTTCGTTCAAAACCAAGTTGATTCATCATATGGTCAAACGGTTTCTTTCCGTATAATCTATCATCATCATCACACTTTATCTTGTCACTATACATCAGAGTTCCCCAGCGATAGCCCCTGGGGCACGAACATATTATATATGCATTACTGTGTGTTAGAGAGAGACACAGTCACATTTTCGCGTTCTCTGCTTGGGGAACCCTGCTTTACATCAAAAATCATTCACGCTTATTTAGAAACGAAATCGTTAATAGTAAAATCTCCAGAGATTTCCAATTATTCCCTGGAAGTATCGTTGAATAAATTAATTAAATTGATGAACCCAACCTCAATTTT
Source organism: Lordiphosa magnipectinata (assembly GCA_037044535.1). Classification (NCBI taxonomy): domain Eukaryota; kingdom Metazoa; phylum Arthropoda; class Insecta; order Diptera; family Drosophilidae; genus Lordiphosa; species Lordiphosa magnipectinata. The sequence continues at coordinate 81,158 of JBAMBO010002140.1, read as the reverse complement.
CGATAAAGTGGTCCGGTTCGGGTTCAGGCTATTTTTTTTCCTATATTTTTTATATACACATAAGGGTTACTATTTACATTATCAATACGGGTTGTCTGATAGCCTGATAGATAGTATGAACGGATGGGTTTTTTTTAACAACATTATTTACACACAAAGGGTTTACTATATACACATAAGGGTTACTATTTACATTATCCATCCGGGTTGTCTGTCCATAGAATATTATATTATATATACAACGTCTTCGTTCGTCTTTCAGTCTCGTCTCTCTGTCACTCCTATAATTTACTAACGCTTTCTGCTACTGCGTTCTCCTTTGCTAGCGCCATCCATCCAGTGTGACCATCGTCTCTGTCTTGAAGCACCTTGACGCCAAAATATTATACTTATTGATACATTTACAATTGTGCGGCTAGTTTCAAAAACTCCAAAGACAAACTAGAGGACACCGGAATCGAGTATTCAGTAATGAGTATCGAGCACTAAAAATCGAATACTGAGTATCGACTTGTGAGTATCGACTACTGAGTATCGAGCACTGAGTATCAAGAACTAAACTAAAGTTTATTGAGTAGTTAGTATCGAGAACTGAGTTTCTTGAATTGAGAATCGAGTATCAAGAATCGAGTATGTTTGAAGTATTGTGAATCGAGAATCGAGTATCAAGTATGTTTCAAGTATCGTGAATCGAGAATCGAGAATTTAGAATTAAGAATCGAGTATCGAGTAATGAGTTGTTGTGAATCGAGAATCGAGTATTAAGTATGGTGAATCGAGTATCGAGAATTAAGAATCAAGTATCCAGTAATGAGATGTTGTGAATCGAGAATCGAGTATTAAGTATGTTTCAAGTATGGTGAATCGAGTATCCAGTAATGAGATGTTGAGAATTGAGAATCGAGTATTAAGTATGTTTCAAGTATGGTGAATCGAGAATCGAGTATCAAGAATTGAGACTTAAGAATCGAGGATTGAGTTAATGAGTATTGAGATATAAGAATCGAGCACTGAGAATCGAATACTAAGTATAAAGTACTGAGTATCGAGTACTGAGCATCGAAAACTGAGTAACGAGTACTGAGTACTGAGTACTGAATATCGAGAATCGAGCATAGAGTAAGGATCCATAAGGCTCAAAAACTCGACCTTCTAACAAATTCAGAGATTTTGCACTTGCTTTAGACTTCTTAGCCAAGTGGAAGAAAGGCCAACTGGTTGGTTGGTTAACTGGTGTGTGTGTGTGTAAGTGTGTGTGTGTGTGCGCCAACCCTCTGGTCAGCTGACCTCAATGCGATTTTAATAACTTTTCCAGAAGTTATAGACAGAAGAAGTGTTGGCCTCTGTACGGTGTGTGTGTGTATTTGTTATTGCGGCTGATTGGATGATGGCAATCTCACGGCAGGACATATGCGGTCACCTCGGCACCTCTGTTAGAGGTGGAGAAAGGCAGCCAGGAGGAGAAAGAAGCCGAAAGTGCCGCGCATGCGCAATGTGCATCCTGCGAAAGTGCCCTCGAAGGGTTTGTGCTATCAACATGATCGGAATCGTGGATCGTTGATCTGCACCTGCGTTTGTTTGTTCGTTGTTCGTTAACGGTAAAAATAAAACAAAAAAAAAAACGATGCTGCCGCCGCAGCCACTTCACTCCCTTCTACCTGACTCCGACTCCGACTCCGACTCCGTCTCCGACTCTCTCATAATTATCATATCAAAGAATGCCAAACACAAACACAAAAGGGAAATTGCAATAAAAATACAAACTGAAGACGTCCCCTTCCTTCCCAACGGATTGCATTTCGCACAAAGTGCAATAAGGCGGCGCGTGTCCAACCCCTGAGGTTGCATCTCGCTGCATCCTTGCGGGGCGTGTGCCAATTTATGCAGGACGTGCAATCTGATCCCTCTCTCGCCTGCTGCGCTTTTTTTTATTTTGTGTTGTTTTTGTTTTTGTTTGGTTTGTATTTCTTTTGCATATTGTCTGTGCTTTGTCCCCTGTCCCAAGTGTCTTAATCAGCGCTTAATGTGTTGTGATTGCGTAATCGGGTCAGGACGAATGGCAGCTGCCGGGCATTGGCACGCGCTACATCTTTCTCGTCAGCTGCTGGCCCCAATAAAGCAATTATAGGTAAGAGGAGGAGGTGACTGGGCGTGCACCGATAATGTTGTCAGTTCAATTAAAGGAGCAACAATCAATATATGTATACATTTATGTGTATGTATATGCATTTATGTGACAGTGCGAGGACTCCACCTGGCAACCATCAACAGATCATCAAGCTGAAAATGGGGTCATCACTTAGGGACGCAGACATCAAATTATGGGGTGTGGAGAAGGAGTGACGGGAGGAGCAGAAACATGTAACATAGTCTTGGATTTTTTCCACAAATTAATCACTCACCAGTGGTCCACAACGTCCAGCTAAAATTCTCAAAGGTGCACACAAAACAAGAAAGAAAGTCGGTCAAGCCCGACTATAATATACTCTGTACCCTTACCCTCGCATTTGATTGTATTTGCGCGTATTGTGCGCTAATATACGCTTTCTCTCTCTCATTAAGATTGCCTCTGTTGAACGGAATGTTGTGGTTATGGGTGGGAGGTGGAAACTGGCTGTTTTTTGCTCATAACTTGAGTATCGTTCATCCGATCTTTATCATTCTTTCAGCCAATTGATAAATAGATTTGATTACTAGATTTCTCTAGGTACGTCTGTAACAGATCGGCGGACTGGCATTTCCACGCAACAGCCCACTGTAAAGGACCATGCGATGGAGCTGGGGGAACAATAAAATGAATGGCTAGACGGGCAAGCCTTCAAATGATTACCGATAAACAGATTACCACTGCCATAGAACTCTATGAATGGGCCAAACATCAAAGTACGATACAGAAACACAAATCACTATAATACGGCTGCAGAATTTTAAAAATCACGATATTCAAAATGCAAAATACATGGGACACAAACTTTTCACTCTATTCAACCACAAAAAAACGATCTTCTTAAAACCAAAACATATTCACTTTCCGAGACATCTAATACTGTTAGTTTCCAAAAAAAATAATTAAATAATTGAGAAAAAGGGCCATAACTCTGGAACTATTCAGTTTCCCCTTTAGAGCTTAATACAGTAAATTCCTGGATGCAAGACCACATTTTGAGAAAGAAAATGAAGGAGGTTTTCTTATTTCCGCGGTTTGGTAACCAAAAAAAATTTAAATAATTTTTAAGTTTTAATTATTTGAAAGATTGGGATCGGATGTAAATTTTCAGATTTATTAAATATTTTTTTTACCAATGGCTTTGGATAGCAATCAATTGAAAATAATTCAATTTTTTAAAAATCTAAATTTTGAAATCATTATATCCCGCGAATTAAGCATATTTCGGCAAAATGCTGAAAATACGTATATACTATTTTGCAACCAAGAATACGTAAAGAATTATTTCGACCAAAAAAATATTCGAGTGGCCGATTTTTCTTGGAATTACCCGTATACTTTATAGGGTGGGAATGGATTCCTTCTTCCTGTTACATACTTTCGAGCAAACTTAATATACTCTCTGTACCTTTGGTACAGACAATAAAAAGATCAATTTGGAATGGATAGCACTAGGCAACAAGGTCCACTATATTGAAGGGTTGTGTGATGATTCTAGATGATTTTCGTGTGCTGAACACAAATCTGTTTCGAGATTTTTAGTAATTTGAGCTTAAAGTTGCAAAAAGTGCCCGTTTTGACCCTTTTCAGAAGCGTTTTGTGGGGAACCTATACTTTTGATATTATCGTAAATTACTATTTCTAAACTTTAAAATAAACTATCCCAAAGAACTGTACCAATTTTTTAAGCGTAGATATACCATTTTGAATACATAGTCTCGACCGAATTCCTGCGGAGTTTTTCAAGCTTGCGCATAAACTGTGGGAGGTATAACGAGGGCTTGGAAAAAATTAAAAACGAGAAGACCAAGCTAACTTCGTCTGGGCCGAAGTTTTTATACCCTTGCAAATGGTGTTTTTGAAATGTCAGAGTTTAAGAACGCTTACATTGAAATCAATAATTTTTCTAACTAAAACCCATTTTCCGACATAAACATCTGATTTGAAAACATATCAAATTAACAATCGCCGAGTTTAAGAAAAATAAAATTTAAACCCAAAAAGTTTTTCTCACTAAGACTCATTTTCAGACCGATCGGTCCTATGGCAGCCTTAAGTCCTAAGTCATCCGACTTAGACCAAATTTTGCAAATATATTTGAAAGCATATAGAATTAATAATCAGTGAGTTTAACGACGCTAACATTAAAAACAAAAAAAATTTCTCACTGAGACACATTTTCGACCGAGCGGTCGTATCGCAAACATAAGATATAGTCATCCGATGTCGATCAACTTTTTCAAATTTGTTTTGAAAGCTTTCAATATTAATAACACTAGTTTACAGCCAAAAAGACTCATTTCTACTGAAACTATTTTTAAGTTTAGTTTGGATTGGTGATCTTAAAAATCAATTTCAAAAATTTTTTCATGGCTATGTTTTTTAAATATGAATTTTTTCATTTTTACTGCAGGTGCCCTTACATTTTAGGCCATATCTTTCTTTGTAATCGTCAAATGGAGTCAAGCAAGATATGAATCGAAAGGCAATTGAATTGTCAATAATCGCACACAGCACTATTTTCGAATCGGCTAAGTAGTTTGAATACAATAATAAAAAATATTTCAAAAATATAAATTTTTTGCTCGAAAACGCATTAATTTCGCATAAAAACGTTAATAAATTTCGTATCCAAACGCCTTGGAAAAATATTTAAAAATTCAAAAAAACTATTTTTATTATTTCTACGTAACAACCGCACTTCTGTGAAGAAAACAAGATATCAATAAACAAAATCTATAAATAAATACAAGAGCTGGGATCAATTAAGTGCTAAAAAGTGTATTTTTGAGATTTTTTCAAAATAAATTTTCATTTGCTTCGACTTTTGTTCTGTTCTGGAATTTTTTTTGATCTGGCTATTCGCCCACTTCGAATATTGACCAAAAGACGAAGAAAATGGAAAAAAATTTTCTAAACACTTAAAGTACTCAAATTTTAGTGTTAGTTCATCAATACCTTATTATCTTTGTAGAAATACGACTCTTAAGTCGTAAGTAAAAATAGTTTTTTAGGATTTTTTTTATATTTTTCCTAGGCGTTTAAAAATGAAATTTCTTGCATTTTCGACAAAAAAATCGATTTATTTGAAATATTTTTGGTCATTGTATTCAAACGTCTAAACCGATTTGAAAACAATGATCTACGTTATTATTGATAATTTAATTACCTTTCGATTCATGTCTTGCTTGATACCATCTGACGATTACGAATTGAGATATGGCATAAAATGTAAGTGCACCTACCGAAAAAATGAAAATAATTCATATTTTAAAAACGTAGCCATGTTTTTCTCACTTAGACCCATTTTCCGACCGATTGGTCCTATGACAGCTATAAGATATAGTCATCCGATTTTGACCAAATTTTGCAGATCTGTTTGAAAGCATATAATATTAATAATGGCCGAGTTTGAGGACGCTAACATTGAAAACAAAAAAGGTTTTCTTACTAAGACCCATTTTCTGACCGATGCACTAAGGGTTTTTTTTTCTTTTTTTTTTGGCAATAACTCAAAAAAAATGTTCTGTATTTTAAAATAATCTTTATTTTTATTTTTATAATACCCTAATTATCACACTGATTGAGCGGTACGCTGTCGAAGTCAGCTGATTACGAACGAGGTAGCTTTGTGTGTACAGTTCACCGCAACACACTGCTTAAGTTTGATTGTTTACGTTGGCCACAGAAACAAAAAAATACAACTTTAAATGATGGAAAATCGCAGTTCAGGAATGTAAAACTAGATTTTAATAACATATTCGTCAATTTGATGTGTTTTTGTCCTTGTGTAACGTGTTTTATTCATGTGTAGAACTCCCAAGGCACTCCGAGGTGCTCAGGCTTTTGAATGTGGAGTTACAAACTGAAGTGTCCAGAATAATATGCAACTAAATTTGTTTGCTTTAATTTGCTTTTTCTCCAAAAAATCTCCTATTTCCAGAGGGATATGTGTTTGAACATGCACAGCTGTTAGACATTTTTGCCAGCCACAAACGCTCAGAGGCCGCACCCAAACAGCATACTGTAAAAAATTGGCGAAAACCTCCTAAATAAAACCACCGAAACACAAGTAAATAAAACGGTACGCGCTTTCGTTAAATATTTTGAAAGGAAATGGTTAAATTGAGGGCGACAAATACTAAGATTTAAAAATAAGCATTCTGAATGGCTTGATAAAAACATCGTAATTGACATCGAAGTAAAATGTGGATCTATGAATAGAGGAGGTCGTCCAAAAGTGGATTATGAGAATGCTAGCCCCTGACCACAACGACAGTTGGCGACAGAGCTTTCAGAGATTAATAATAACTTGTTGCCTTGGCTTGTACATGCTGCTAGAGTTCGTCTAGTTAAAAACCAAAAACCTTACTAACTAAATCATAGTTTTAACAAAGATGTTTAAAATTTGTAAACATCAATAAATTTGTTATAAATTACTAAAATTGAGAAGCTCGCCCTTGAACCTTTGGTCTGCTGTTTAGGACCAAATTTTTTGAATAAATTTGACCCAAATTGCTAATTTTAAATGTTCTTATCTATAACCAATTGTTTCGGTGAGTATATTTGCACACAACAGATCAAATCTATGGAAAAACATATTTATTTTCAATTTCCCAAATAATTTTAGATACCATATTCGGGGAAGGGGATGTATATGACTATAGCATATAGCTGCCATAGGAACCATCGGTCGATAAAGTAGTTTTAGTGAGAAAAACTTTTTTGTCTTTAAAGCAAACGTCCCAAAACCACGTATTTATAAGTTTTCTATGCTTTCACATAATGCCACCAAGATTGATGAAAATCGGTCAACTATATAGTATAGTATGCCATTCAAAATATAGTTCTAAAAAAAGTCTTAGTAAGAAAAACTTTTTTGTTTCCAATGCTATCGCTCCCAAACTTGTTACTGATCAATACAATATGCTACCACACGATTCTGCCAATTTTGTTCTTAATCGGATGTCTATAGCATATAGCTGCCATAGGAACTATCGGTCCAAAAAGTAGTTGTAGTGAGAAAAACTTTTTTGTTTTCAATGGTAGCGTCTTTGTACTTTCCAATTATGAATATTTTTGGTTCTCACACCGTTCTGGGGAATTTGGTCAAAATCCGATGAATATATGTATCGTATAGCTGCCATAAAAAAAAAACCATCTGTTGCTGAGTTTGGCAAATAACTCAGCTAAGAATGTTCCACAAAAATCATTTAAAACCTTAAATTATATAAATTATACAATTTTTTTTCTTCTTTAGGTTTCTTCCGATTTCTTCTCTGGTTCTTCTGGTTTCTTATCCTTCTGGTTGCTTCTTCTGATGGTTTCTTTTTGTTCTTGTTTCTTCTTTAGATTTCTTTTTCTTCTGCTTTCTCATCCTTCGTACTTTCACACTTCTTCTTTGTATTGGTGAACGGTTCTTTCATTAAGTCTTCTGTTTTCTTTCTAATATTTATCTTCTTTTTTCTTTCTTTCCTCCCTCATTTCGCCCAAGCGACACCACGCAAGAACCCCAGTCAAAATAGCAGCCCCAGCTTCCGCCCAACTAACCAAGGGACCGAGGATTTCTTACATTTGAATAGCATTTTTGGTATTTTGTAATTTTTAAGATCCTTCCGATCTCTCTCTCTCTCTCTCTCGTCACACTTGCCAAATAAAAACAGACAGAATAGGGGCGAAGCGATCGAAATGCCTGAAGGAATACCCATTGGGTGTTAATGGGAATTAATTTGGCATGAGGACAAAATTGAGTCGATTTACTTGACAACGATCGGACAAAACAGTGGCTAGCCCCTGGGCCATCTGCAGGATGCCACCCAGGACAACGACTGCTTGGAGAGCTGCTGCTCATTAACGCCGCGAATTAACCAGCATTTAGTCGCAAGCAACCAAAAAAGGAGGTAAACCAACAAAGCGAACACCAACGATGCAGCTGATCCTTGGTCCTTGCATGTCTGACGGCCATAAAAATTCATATTTAAAGTGCATAACAATGAGACGCGGACGAGAACAAAAAGCGAGCGGCACGCAAAGCTTTTTCTTTTTGTTTTTTTTTTTTTTGGCAACTTTAGGACCTCGACCTCGCGACGGCCGAGAGGCACCCACATGGGATATACTCGAGCGCACCTTTCGCAAATTAAGCTGGAATTTTTAGTGGCACGCGCCGTTGTCCACGATCCTGGCACTGCTTATCCTTAATTTCGACGACGACGACGACGACGGCTGTCGTCTGTGTTCCCGTTTTTTTGCTGGACAGGTGCAAAACTCTTTTTCGGGTTCTGTGTGTGTGTGTCTGTGTTTGTTTTCCCTCGAGAATCGTCCTGTTCCTTGTGCCTGGCATTAATTCGCTTCTTTATTTTTCGGTAATTGCCGAAAATGTTCCAACTGAACGAGCGAATCCACGTCCCCCAGCCCGCCTTTCCGTTCGTGTTCGTGCTCTGATCCAACGTCAGTCGGATTATGGTACCAGCACGGTCCCAAGGCGCTGATCCTTAGCGTTTGATTGCGATTTCACGTTCCCATTTTTCAACAGTTTCGGCAGCGGCGTGCGATCATTGACTTTTGTCAGGCAATGCACACGAATGGGACACCAGAGTACCATGTCCTGTGTCCTGGTGTCCTGAATTCCAACGAATTTTGCCCTTTCTTGAGTAAATCTCATTGAGTTTAGCTCAATTATTTGGTATATATTTTTGGGTTAAGTTAAATAGAAAAAAGCGAGGAGCGGAGTAGAAAGGACGTTGGTGGAAGGGGACTTAAGAGGGAGAGAAGAGGAAGGGAAGAAGAAAGGAAGGAAGGAAGAAGAAATTAAATAAGAAGGAAGAAGAAAGGAAGGAAGTTAGGAGGAAGGAGAAAGGAGTGAGGAGGAAGGAAGGAGGAAGGAAGGAAAGAAGATGTACGGAAGAAGTAGGGAAGAAGAATGAAAAAAGGAAGGAAGGAAGAAAGAAGGAAGCAGGAAGAATAAAGGAAGGAAGAAGAGAGGAAGAAAGTAAGAAAAAATAAGGCAGGAAGAATGAAAGAAACACGAAAAAGACAGCAATGAAAACCGAGAAAGAAAAGAATATAAAGAATTAAAGAACTGGAAATATAAAGGAAGAAAGAAATCAGAAAAATCCGTAAGAGCAAAAAACACGAAAACAAAAATTAAGAATCCAAAGCAATGGAACCAAAGAAAAGTCGGAAAAGAAGTTACGAATAAAGGCGAAATATGGAAAAGGATAAAGGTAAAGAAGGTAAAAGAAGAAAGGTAAGTTAAAAGGTATTGAAAAGGCCCGCACAAAGAAATATCCATGGCAGCAAGAAAAATAGAGGAAACAAACAAGAAGGAGGGAGGAGTGGGTAAGTAGGCAGAACAACAAGTAAACAAATCTGTACAAAGAATAAAGAAAAGATAATTCCGATTAGCGATTACCGATTTACGATTTGCGATTTGCGATTTGCGATTGCTGATGAGTCTCTGCTGAATGGAATTGATTGGAGACTTTCAGATATTCTGTGGCCTTAGTACTTTTTAACCAATGGAAAACACTCACACCAAATCTTCAATATTTATGGATCTGTTAAATAGAAAATTTCATATGAATGTCTGCACAAAGGTAGGCTGAGCCAGCAACCGTTATTAATTATACGTTTTGTTCGATTTCTATTCAGCAAACATGATTGTCAAATTTTCCAATCCCAATCGGCAATTACTGCATTCAGCAGGTAAAATCGGCAATCATAAATCACAAATTGTAAATCGGAATTATCTGCTGAATGGGCCCAATAAGAACTACACTCAGGGAAAAATGGCATAGTAAAAACTATAACAATCATGTTTGATTTTACTATGCAATTTTTGTATTGAAATCAATTAATATGCACTTTGATTTAACTAGAAACATATTTAATCACCAAATTTTCTTTGCGTCATTTATATGAAATATCCAGGGAATTCGAACTTGAGAATAACAAGTGGTCTCATGTCTTAAGGCAGATGGAAGATTCGATTCAATACAAGTAGCATCTTAGAAGCGCGCACAATGGTGCAACCGGTAAAGAGGACGTTTTAATTGTGTTTCAGTCCAAGCGCCGCAAGTTCGAATCCCCGCAGAGTAAGTAAACATTTTTAAATACAATTTAATATAATTTGGTGTTTTTTAGAGTCCAACTGGTGGTGGCGCTCCAATTAGGGGTTTCCTACTCTTGATTCAGAACAAACTAATTAGCTTAAAAATTTAATAAAAAAAAAATAAATGTAATATTTTCATATTTAAATTAAATTGTCTACGAATTCCATATTTAACGCTGAATCAATGGTGAAAATGTTAAAGTCAAAGTGTAAATATTGAAATTTCACAGCAATTTTCCCTCAGTGTAGAGAATAAAGAGGAGAAAAACAAAATAAAAGTAGGCTTTCATTAAGAAGATTTTATGCACACAGAAAAATAAGAATATATCAGTTGATGCCCCATGGGATAATTTCGTTATCCATTTGGACTGGATCGTAAAAAGGATATTAATAAAATCCATTTAATGTTAGATTGATCTAAGATTTTCATCCAATGTAACTGACAATCTGTGAGTTTTTTACCCTACTTGCGGGTTTTCTTTGGCCGTTGTGGTAAAAAGACATTTTTATACCCGTTACTCGTAGAGTAAAAGGGTCTACTAAAGTCGTGCAAATGTATGTAACAGGCAGAAGGAATCATTTCCGACCATATAAAGTATATATATTCTTGATCAGCATCAACAGCCGAGTCGATATAGCCATGTCCGTCTGTCCGTCTGTCCGTCTGTCCGTCTGTCCGTCCGTCCGTCCGTCCGTCCGTCTGTATGAACACCTAGATCTCAGAGACTAGAAGAGCTAGAGCAACCAAATTTGAAATGTAGACTCCTATTGTCTGCACGCAGATCAAGTTTATTTTCAATTTTTGCCACGCCCCCTCACGCCCCCGCAATTTGGAAAAAACGTCATATCTCCTACAGTTTTGATGATAGATGGTTCGTACTTTCTAGAGATATCTAGTTCTTAAAATTATTTATCGATTTGCTGAAGGAATGATAAAGATCGGATGAACGATACTCAAGTTATGAGCAAAAAACGATCAGTTAACACCCACCACCCACCCCACTCATAACCTAAGCATTGCGTTCAGCAGCAATCTTAGTGAGAGAGAGAGAGCGAGAGAGAGAGACGAGTTAAAAAATGTTGCATACTTTTCGGCTGACCCACCTCAGGCATACAGTAAGGCTATTAAACATTTGTTTCCATGAGTAACGGGTATATCGAAGTCGGTTAGAGCCGACTTTAACTTACGCTCTCGTTTTTATTGGAATTTTCCTCCTACGCGTTTCGGCGTCATTTTGCGCCTTCTTCAGGGAGTCTGGATTTATTAATTTTTTTTTTTTCTTCATTAAAAACAATACAAAAACATTTACTCTTTTTTGTCATACATACATTATTTTGTCGATATTCTAATTAACTCTCCTTATGGTTAGTTATTTTTGTCATTAGTTTTCATTGTTGTGTTGTCACAGCTGATGCGTAAATGTAATTTATTTGTTCGATGTCTTCTTTGTGGTTTAGTGCATTCCCCCCTCTTTGCTGAATTCTTAGGCTCTCCAAAGTCAGCCTTGTTCTCTCTTTTCGCTCAATGTCTAGTACTCTCACATTTTGGAAATCAGCTCAGTGTCCAGATATGAAAGAACTATCCTCTGTTTTCTGAGAACTTGATGGCGAGCTAATTTAAATTCTTAATTTAGTAACTGAGAAAAAATATGTAACTGAACGAAGAAAGATTTTAGCTGTTGAATCATTTGACTTTTTTTATTATTTATTTATTTCTCAAATTTCTGTCACCTTATGTACACAGAGGAAACAAAATTGGCTGCACGGCGCGTGTAAACGTGTTGCGCCCTGCTAAATTGCACACGCAAAATGTAGAATTCAGAAAGCTACACGTAACGTGTAGGATTTCAATATCTAAACGCCTCGTGTTGAAAAGCTAAGTGCTGTGTGGGCAAATGCAAAATCTACACGACATAAGAAAATCAGCTTATTTCCAAATAACTTCTACATTTTTCATGCAGCAATCTGAATACCACACGAACGTGTAGGTTTTCTACACGCGACGTGTGGATTTTGAAATCCTACACGCGCGTGTGTAAATTCTAAACGAAAAATGTAGCTCTAAATCAGTACTGAATTCTTACATTTTTCGTTTAGAAAACTGACTGGGTTGGTGGTCCTCTTCTGCCCTGAGATGATGCGCATAGCGAAATAATTGAGCTTTCAAGAGATTTCCATACAAAGTATATATAATATATTCTTTCAAGAGCTTTCCATACAAAGTATATAGTAGTAGTACACACAAAAAAATCTGTGGTTAAATTTAACCGATATTTTGGGTTAGAAATGCGCCAACCCAAAAAGTCGGTAAAATTCACAAAATTTGACAGTAACTATCACGTAAACCTTTACGCAAAGAGAACTATTGCAATAGTAAATCTAACTGAAAATATCGTTTAGAAATGCGCCAACCCACAAAATTAGTAATATTAACCGATGCGTACAGTAAGTAAATTTTCTTACTGTGTGTACAGTAATTTTACCATAAAAATAGTAATTTAACAGCTGTTATTCAATTGAAGAAAAGTAGGGTTGGATACTATTTTCGCTGTCACAAGTTGCCAATCTACTTGAGCTCATCATCATCCCAAGCCAGAAGAGGCAACCTTAATACCCCCACCACCCACCAATTTTGGTTCTGAAATAATTGTTTGAATTAAACATATTTTTATTTTATTTGAAAATTTTTTACGAACGGACGTCTTTACCAGTTACGCTACGGCGCGCGTTAATAGAAACGCGTCTAACATATTACTTGTATTGAATCTGCCTAACCACATGGACGAAAAATTTCTTAAATGTCGCATAAATGAGACCATTAGTAATTCTCAAGTTCAAATTCAGTGAAAGTACTATATAAATATAAGGGCCAAACTGAAATTTTCTCAATCAACAATTTTCGCGGTTAGATTTACTGTCGGTAGAGTTAATCCGTGAAGCAACAAAATTCTTTAAAAAGTTATACTATTTGTGCTGTAAGATTTACTTGTGGGTACAGTCAATTGCTGCAAAAACAAAGAATGAGATGAAAAAATCACGTCAGAGTAACTATTTCTATGGTAAAGTTACTGTTAGTTAGCAGTAACTTATTAAAACAACAAAATATGTGAAAAAATATTTGTGGTTGAATTTTTACTCAGCGTACAGTTGTTAAATGCAACAACAAAATACGAGCTAAAATAAATACGTGAACTTTATAATTTCTTCTGTAGATTTTACTGTTAGCACAGTTACCAAGCAACAACAAAACCACATGCATAAAAAATTTCGAAAAAAGTTACTGTCAGCGCAGTTAATTTTACCCACCAGATTTTTTTGTGTGTACTAGAAGTTCTTTATTCATAGAACAATAAAATATATACATAGGCATGGCATTTTGGCCGTTTGCCTTAAATTTAAAATTATACAATTCACATAAATATAAATATAAAACTGGAGCTAACCACCTATGTACCTTCCCCGCTCGTCGCGAGATAGTAGATCTTTCACTCCTCAGGATGAAGTCCCGGGCTCCACTAATTAATATAAAATCAGATTCAAATTTCAGATTTCTCTTTTAGAACGCTTCCTGCAGGATTTTTGACCTGTATTTGTGGGCATGCAGAAGGTATTTTGCCAACACACTCCAAGATTGCCCGTTTAGGATTGCTACAAGCTCTTCCAATGTGAGGTATGCTCTGCCCCATGAGCCTCCTCAGCTCATTCAAGATTGGACAGACTGCTATGAAGTGGGTCACATCTTCGCGTGCTCTCGTGTTGCAAAGGTTGCACAGCTCATTTTCAACGCGTCTATGTGGTGAATAGTTAAGCGCCAGTACCTCTGTTCTTGCTCTGCAAATATAGGAAATGGTTAAGGTGTCATAGTCTTCCCTAAAGTAATTATTTTCTCCGAGCTCATAACTTAAACGCTTGTACAGCTCGCTTAGAATTTGCCTCACGCGTTCTCTCGTACATTAGTGCCAGTAGTGTGGACTGACTCTCTTTCCAGGTGTTCGGGTCGGTTAGGTCTAGATTTGCATCGTGTTCCGAGGCCAGTTCTGTCAATTTTTGGAAGCACTGTATATATAGCATAAAGTATATATAATATATTCTTGATCAGCATGACGAGCTGAGTTGATATAGCCATGTCCGTCTGTTCGTACGTCGGTCCGTCTGTTTCTATGCTATCTCCTCCGTCAGTTTTAAAGCTATCTTAAACAAACTTTGCACGAAGCCTTTTGGTACAAATACGCTGCACATTTGTCGAAACCGGCCGCTGTATAGCATATAGCTGCCATAGGAATGATCGGTCGAAAAAGTAGTTTTAGTAAGAAAAACTTTTTTGTCTTCAAAGCAAACGTCCCCAGTCCTCGTATTTATAAGTTGTCTATGCTTTTACATAATTCCACCAAGTTTTATGAAAATCGGCCAACTATATAGCATAGCTGCCTTACAAAAGATATGTCTGAAAAAAAGTCTTAGTATTAAAAACTTTTTTTGTTTTTAATGCTATCGCTCCCAAACTTGTTACTGATCAATATTATATGGTACCACAAAATTTTGTTCAAACTTTTTTGTTCTCAATGGTAGCGTCTTTATACCTTCCAGTTGTGAATATTATCAGTTTCCACACAATTTTGGGGAGTTTGGTCAAAATCGGATATATCGTATAGCTGTCATTTAACAAACTGACAAAAAAATGGTCAAAGTAAAGGCGCCATCTTATTGCTGAGTTTGGGAAATAACTCAGCTAAGAATGCTCAACGAAAATCATTTAATTCCTTAATTTATATAAATTATACAAGCTACAAGGGTAGCTTTTCTTTACGGCGTGTTTAGATATTGAAATCCTACACGTTTCGTGTAGCTATTCAACACGTCGCACAGTGGGGTATTTGACCCCTAAACAGTAGATTAATTCACACAGTCTTTAGACATACTGCCTTATATTTTTTTTTCATTCAGTATGTACTGGACATATAAACTAAAAATAATTACTTTTGCATTACGTTTAGTGTAATTTTAGTTTTATAAATTTTTTTTTCTGGAAATTTTTATTGTTAGGATCACTGACTTTTTTCGAATAAAAAATCATAACTTCTAAAATACTAAAGATATTTTTAAAATCTTAAATTCATATAACATTAAATACCTTTTGGTGTAAACTGAGTGCTCGAACAGGGTGCTCCGAATTCAGGGTGCTTTGATTTACGTTACCAAAGTTAAATTTTAAATATAGAACAAGAATTTAATTTTTTTTTTTTTGATTTTTCCTACTGTAATTTAATTTTATTAAACTTAAGAATTAACTTCATTTCATGTTTTCACTAACTATAACTAATATAACATACTTTGTACTTTAAGGCCTGTATCCAGCACTGCGGAAAATTCCTGCCAGGAATTTGCAATTTATTTCTTGTGTGTGTGGAACATAACTAAAGCAGGGTGACCATGCTCCTAAAAGGTGCAAGGTCACTCTGATTAATCAGCTGTAGAGCACTGATAATTATTCGAATTTAAATAAATGTAGAGAAAAAAATTATATTTTCCGGGGGAAGCATGCATCGCGAAGTAGGTGCCACTTAATGCTGTACTAGAGGATGTTAGGCCGATGGCTGAGCATGACACTTTGCCCGGATGGCGCAAATCATTAATGCAGCATGTTGTTATCTGCACAACTTTAAAATGCTATTATCTCCAAAGTAGTATGACTTCTCGGTTGGTCGCCAATCAAATACATACCTACATTAAATACATTAACATTAATATTAAGGATTTTGTCGACTCAGTGGGCAGATCAGTACCTTGGCTTTGGTCGATGGGCGAACAGTTGGAACATACCCATTAATCGTTCAAAGAGTCAACACGATCGTTACGAGACCCGCAAAAGTTGCTCGACTGCGTTTCCTAGGATCAAGATTCCCATATACGGATACCGCGGTTAAATACTTTGGCTTGTCTCTGGACCGCCGCTTGACCAGGAAAGTCTTTGTGACTCTGGCAGCAGCTATGGTTGCAGCCTCGTAGTGGTATTTCGTTGCGATCCAAAATCCTTTATCATCTTGCTTTGCTGGACCAGGGGATCCCGGTGTGGGGTACGTAATGCTCCACTGCCCTCAATAAACTACAGTCTTTTATGTGAGGTCCCTGGTATGTGTGCATACAACTAAATACCACGATTTGGACGCTTGCCATTATGAGCCCAATTCAATATGTATGCATCCTGACCGACTGGTGGCCCACTCGCATAGACTTGCATCTGATCTGGCGACAAACAGGCTCAACCTACGACATCCCATCGACCTTTGTGTCCATAGAGGGCATTTCTTAGGCCGCCTCAGCAATTTGGCATAAGTGTCCCCTTGGCTACATCCCCTACCAATCTCTGCACTCTGCTGGTTCCCCAGCATAAAAAAAACAAAGAAGCATTCCCCCCAAATTTTCGGTCATCACGTCCAAAATAATTGTAACCAATATATTCCTGAGCTGTGTATCAGCTGTTCTCTCGATCCACACGCGCTATCGATAGGCCAACTATCGATAAGAAACTGTGGGTTTCGCTCATGTTGCTGGATACTCAAGCAACGAAAAGGTAAACTAAAAATTCCTGGCACAGTTTTTTTTATATGAAGTTTGCCAGGAATTTTTAGTTTCCGAGGTGCAATTAATTATCAGACTATTCATCGCTGCTGTCATTGTTAGAGCTCATATCATTTTCGTCATCACAGTCGCTAGTTTCAGTACCGCTGACAACTGACTGACAAACTGTTGATGGCTTCAATAGCTCCAACGCTTCTTTGGGAAAGCGATTCAATTTATTTTTTTGTTGTTCTTCCGATAATTGGCCATTCGGTAACAGAGCATGTTCAATGATCTCTGGAGCATGTATTAACAAATTTATGCACCGTGGGAGTCATGTAATACCACGGATACAATTCCACATAATACATAGCTGTGTTGTACGAAAATTTTCGGAACTTTTCTGTGTCTACCTCATGACCGGAAGCAAACAGCAATCATTATGATGTGGAATTTTTTAATCAACTTGACATCAACTCCCGTTATTTTTGCAGAAAGTTCTGCATTTTGAAAAAATCGCCTTGCGGTATTTCCATCATTGGAGTTACCAAATCCGGGCTTAGGGTGATCCACAACTAAGCCAGCTTCCTTCTTAAATGCTTCTTGGATTTTTGTCTTTGTGTCTATAACAATTTGTTTATCTTCAGTCGATCTTGCTTGCCATTTTTTTATTGACAACTTAACAAAAAAATTAAAAAAAAAAATTTTTTTTAAATGTTAGGTATGATATTTATTTATTTATTTAAGTTTGACAAAGTTCTGTCAACATTGCAGGGGTCGCTTAAAAAATGACAGTAAATTATTTCTAACATCTAACACAGAAGAGTGAGCAGAGAAAGATGGTAATACATATTATAGTTAAGACACAAATTTCGGAAAGGTTCATAGTTAGCATAATTTGTTAGGCAAGGCTGTAGATAGATCGGAGAGAAATTTCTGGTAAGACGCAAAGGAACAGCAAGATTTATTTGGATTAACAGAGCGCAAGGTCGAACTAGAGAGACGTATAAATGTTTAGTGAGATACGGATCGTTAAATTCCTTGGACCATCTTTTGATAAACCCAAGAACACCCATAGCTTTATTAGAGATGACAAAGATATGTCTATTAAAGCTTAACGTGGGGACAAAGCGGACGCCTAAATCATCAACCTCGTAAATGCGTTCAAGAGGATTGTCATCAATCGAAAAGTCGTATAAATGCGGCTGTGTTCGATGGAAAGTCATACATTTACACTTTTCAGCGTTAAGTGTGAGGGAATTAACCGAACACCATGTATGCAGAGAGTTTAAGTCCAATTGAAGAAAGAGAGATGACAACGGGTCCTTATAGGACAAGCAGAGTTTTAGGTCATCAGCGTACATCAAAGCATGCGAATGAAGCAAAACGTCAGGGATGTCGTTAATGAACAGATTAAAAAGTAAAGGAAAACCAAGCAGATACAGTTTGTGAAGGAGGAGATCATGATTGACAGAGTCAAAAGCCTTGCTAAAATCAGTATAAATTACATCAGTCTGCAGTTTATTAATAAAACCCCTATTCACAATAGAAGTAAACTCAAGCAGGTTTGTAGAAACAGAACGCTTTGTCATAAAGCCGTGCTGGGATTGCGAAATAATTGAGCGACAAGAGTACTGTATTTGAGATGTTATGAGCATTTTAAAAAGTTAAGGAATGTCAGATAGTTTTGAGATACACCTGTAATTTGTTACTGACGATTTAGATCCTTTTTTATTTAAAAAAAAAAATTTTTTTTTGATCTTGGAACTTTGAACTCAAATATCTCGCTTACCCTTATGGGTCAAAATAAAGGTGGATGCTTATAGTTTTTTTTTTTTAATTTATCGGTGGCGGCCATTGGCTTCTCAATAATATGTCCACACAAAGCCAAATAAACATACTTTTTATAGACTTTTAGAAAAACAAATTTTTCACACACAAAAATAAATTAATTTTTTGTTCATAAATAATGATAATATAGAAAAATATCCAAAGATACCAAAAAAAACAAGAAAGAAAGTCGGTCAAGCCCGACTATAACATACTCTGTACCCTTAACGTCGCAGCTCGCATTTGCTCACGAGTTATACTCGCTCATCTCTAAGATTCACTCTCTCTCTCTCACTAAGATTGCCGTTCAATAGAATGCTGTGGTGATGGGTGGGGGGTGGTGGGTGTTTACTGGCCGTTTTTTGCTCATAACTTGAGTATCGTTCATCCGATCTATATCATTCCTTCGGCAAATCGATAAATAATTTTGTTTTCAAGGTATCTCTAGAAGGTACGAACGATCTATCTTCAAAACTGTAGGAGATATGACGTTTTTTCCAAATTGCGGGGGCGGGAGGGGGCGTGGAAAAAATTGGAAATAAACTTGATCTGCCTGCAAGTATAAGAAATATATGCCCCATACATTTCAAACCTCTATCTCTTACCATCTCTGAGATCTCTTCGTTCATACGGACGGACGGACAGACGGACGGACGGACGGACGGACAGACGGACAGACGGACAGACGGACATGGCTATATCGAATCGGCTGTTGATGCTGATCAAGAATATATATACTTTATAGGGTCGGAAACGATTCCTTCTCCCTGTTACATACTTTTGCACAAACTTAATATACTCTATGTACCTTCGGTACAGAGTATAAAAAACATCCCTTGAAGATTTTTTAAGATATACCGCCCACAAAATGCACTAAAAACAGCAATTTGCATCAATTTGCATCAACTACGAATAAAAACGAAACTTTAAAAGACCATTGTGCAGCCCATGTTAAACCTAAAATTATAAGTTAAGCAGATTTTGATGTAGATATTAATCTATTTTGACTTGGCATCACTGAATTATTTCAAATCAAAAAAAATAAAATTGAATTAATCTACAGTTTAGGGGTAAAATACCCCACTGTGCGTCGCGTTTAGCTTTCTCATTTCTAAACGCGGCGTGCAGAAAAGCTACACAAACGAACCGGTCAAAACGTGTAGAAATCACACATTTTCGTGTAGCTATTGTATATTTTTTTTCTCTGTGTAAATTATGGCAACTTAATTTAGATTGTGTTGATATTCTCATATGATATCCTCAGGTGTAATGAGTCTGATTATGGGCGAGTTGTTTTGTAATGATATAAAATATGTTCAGTGTATTCATGGTGTCAAGTTTATTGAATGGAAGGTAGTTGCTAAGTTAGTATATTTGTCTGTTGGGAAGTTCCCTAGGGAAAAGCTTTTTGGGGCGTCGTCTTATCTGCTTCCTGCTTTCTTTCGTCTGCGCAGGAGTCTTCTGGTTAGTGTGTTGGAGTGACTTCTTAGTCTCTTCACGTAATCACCTGCCTGTTTATTGATTATGTCACCAATCTTGGGCACACTGAGGTTACTCTCCAAATGTCTTGTGCACATATAACAGGGTGCTCCCGATAGTCTACGCAGACACCTTGACTGAAGGACACAAAGCATTCTCAGATGGGACTTCGCAGCTATTCCATTTACTTGGATGCCATATCTCCAGGCAGGTGCTCTGATTGCTTTACAAGCGTGTTGATATGGGTTCCGAATGTAAGGTGCTTGTCCAAATATATTCCCAAGTATTTACATATGTCCAACGAAAAGACAGCTAGCAAAAATAGATAGGATAGGATAGAAAATAGGATTAAGAATTGATTCGCAAGCAAGAAAAAAACAAAAGAAAATTTAAAAAGTTGCCTAACCAAACATATCTGGGGACAATCTGGCCACAAAAACGAGCTGGACTCGTTCCTGGGCGCCTTATGGACCACATCAGCAGATGCGGTTGCAAAATTCCTAAGCTGCTTTTCAGTTATTGGCTAATTTTGAATAACAAAAGCTCAAAAATTTTAGCATTTCCATGGGCCCATTGTCTGTGCACGACAGCTGGATGCTGGATTCGCTATTTTGTTTTTTTTTTTTTTGGGATGCTGGGCGTCAGTTGCTTCACACGCTGACGCTGACCAGTTGACCAATTGTTAAATGCCGGCCAGTCCGGATCCTGGTTACTGCCCAGTCCGGTCGTAGGCAACGACGACAGCTGCTGCTGCTGGGCCCAAGAAAAATGCGAAAGCTGAGAAACTAGAAAAGCTTTTTGTTGTGCGCGTTTCTATTGTTAGTGCCCAGACACTTGGGATAGTTGGGTGCGGGGACAATGACAATGGGACTGGGAACTGCGAATGGGTGGAGGTTTTTCTCACATCAACTGCTTGCTGGCAAGCAGTGCAGACATATTTAAATTTAACGTTAGAATTTTGAATTTAAGGCACCAGTGTTGGTCAACTATTATCGATAGCGCTGTTATCAGTGTGACCGTATCTGGCTGGCTATTTCTTTGGCTTTTTTGGCTTTTTTATGTTTACCTTACAGAGCTCGCTTCAGTTTCATTTTGTTGCTAAACTGCAACAAAAACGGTTGGTGGTCGAGTCTGTGTGCATTTGTGTTGTGCATGTGTTTGTTTGTGTTTTTAGTTAAAGCTGGCTGTAGCCAAATGGAAGATAACTAAACAACAAACCACAGCAGCAGCAACAACAAAGACCCAATGTAAGTTTCTTAAAAAAAAAAAATATGACAAAGTTTATTCAAAATGCGGAAGAAGAAAGTTTAGCACAAAATCAAATTGGATTAACACGATGTAAACAAATGATGACGTACCAAGTCTGTCTCGGACAAAGGTTATTTATATCACGATTAGCATACTTGTTAGGAAAACAAAAAAAAATTTGAAACCCTGCCGACACCTGTCCAGGAGAGACACACCCCCACCCCCCTCCCTCCCCCGCCGCTTCTTACCTATACAGGCCGGGTGAACTAACCTCAGCTACTAAACAGCATTCCATGTAACATTCTTATGTATCAGATGAGATTACGTGCTGAGATTGATGACTGCGGATATTCTGATAACCTTGGGCAAGTGGCCAATTACATAGTGGGTGTTCACTGAGACAGACAGACAGAGAGAGTGAGAGAGAGAGAGGAAGGGAGGATGGGGAAGGTACAGCCATAGCTAGTAACAAATTATTTGTGTTACCAAGTCAACTACTGTTCATTTAGTTAAATCGAGTAGATTTCCCAAAGAGCTAAGAGCTTTGAAATTAACTAAGAAAAAAAAGGTACAAAATCACATAACTTTGGGTCTGCTTTAGGCTATTTCTTCAAGATTTGAGTGGTCCAAGCGAGACGCAGCATATTAATTTGTCCAAAATTTGTGTTGCAGCCAAACGCTTGTGCAAGCCGGTTTGCCGAGTTTGCACTCTTTGCTCACTCTCTGGCAAACTGTTATTGCATTTGCCGCGTTTCTTCTTGCAAGGCAAACTGTAAGAACTAAACTATGGCAAATCTGTCTAAAGCCAAGTTCACACAGGCAAATAATTTGCAAAATTTTAATTAAAATTTGGCTACATATGCGATAAATTGTGAAACTTTTCGTTCATATTTGATCAAATTATTTGCGTATGAAACCATAGTTTAAGTTTTAAGTCCTGCAAAATGTGCATTCATGGCTATTTAAACAAATTTTCATCAAAAATTTGGCAAATTACACTAGTTTACAGCCCTTTTTGGCTGAAACTATTTTTAAGTGTAGTTTGGATTGGTGATCTCAAAAATCGATTTCAAAACTTTTTTCATGGCAACGTTTTTTAAATATGAATTTTTTTCATTTTTTCGGTAAGTGCACTTACATTTTATGCCATATCTCAATTCATAATGGTCAGATGGAGTCAAGCAAGATATGAATCGAAAGGTTATTGAATGGTCAATGGCCAAATCGGTTAGTTTGTTTGAATACAGTAATAAAAAATATTTCAAAAAAATCAATTTTTTGCTCGAAAACGCAATAAATTTCGTTTTCAAACGCCTAGGAAAAATATTTAAAAATTCAAAAAAAACTATTTTTATTTTTTCTACTTAAGAACCGCACTTCTCCGAAGAAAATAGGCTATCGATGAACAAAATCAATAAATATATACAGGGATCGATCGAGTGCTGGTGTTTTTGAGATTTTTTAAAATTAAATTTTCATTTGAATCGACTTTTGTTCTGTTCTGGAATTTTTTTTCTGTTCTGGCTATTCGCCCACTTTTAATTTTGACCAAAAGAAGAAGAGAATAAAAAAAAAAATTTCTAAACACTTAAAATACTCAAATTTTACTGTTTCACTTCACTTAAATTGATCCAGCTACAATATTTATTCATAGATTTTCTTCATCAATATTTTATTATCGTTGTAGAAGTGCGATTCTTAGGTCGAAAGAATAAAAATAATTTTTTTGGATTTTTTTATATTTTTCCTAGGCGATTAAAAAGGAAATTTCTTGCATTTTCGAGGAAAAAATCGATTTTTTTGAAATATTTTTGGTCATTGTATGCAAACTTTTAAACCGATTTGAAAACAATGTTCTACGCGCTATTATTGACAATTCAATTACATTTTGATTCATACCTTGCTTGAGACCATCTGACGATTATTAATTGAGATATGGCCATAAATGTAAGTGCACCTACCGAAATACCATGAAACAATTTTTGAAATCGATTTTTGAGATCACCAATCCAAACTACAATTCAAAATAGTTTCAGTAGAAATGGGTCATTTAATTTTTATTTTTTGTACACTAGTGTTATGTGCCTGTGTGAACTTAGTTTAGGAAAGTTTAATTGCTAGATCGTTTTTTGTTAAATGATAGCTGGGAGAATACTTGATACATAGAACTTAATCTGTCTAAAAAAAAAATTTTGTTAGAAATTGATTTTTAACACAAATTAAACCCAAAAATTATTTATTTTTTTATTCAGAAAAACATTTTAAGCACTAGATGGCCAATTTGCGCGTGTGAACTTAGCTTAAAGCTCTATTTACAGAATCTGATCATTCAGCTAAGTTTTCGTCAGACCTGAGTGTCAAAAAACTCATCTGAGCAACTCAGTTTCGAGTTTCCACGTGCCTGAGAAGCTCAGATAATTCAGTTACAGAACCATTGGTTCATTGAAATCATCTGGTTCATATGAACATTGTAGTAGTAGTGAGATTTTATTCAAAAGATAAGCTTAGTACTCAGACAAACTAAACCGTCCGCTAGCGGAATTGACTACTTGCGATGGGGCGGGGGTAGCGTAAGGTGCAGTGTGTTCAACGCCAAAGCACCACCGTTCATCAAAATACCACAAAATGTGAAACGGTCACACTGCATTGTCAGCTGTTGTTTTGCAAATGACATATATATGAAAAACTAGCATATAAGCCGTCGCGCTTCGCTGAGTCGCCATCAGTGTGGTCTATTGCTATTGCTATCGCTATCGTTAACGTTATCTTTACCGTCCCATTTCACTTTATTTCGTATTATATCCTCACAAACCGAGTTTCAAGCCAATCGGATGACAAATAATTATTTGCCTACAGAATTTTCCGGGAATTTTCACGCTTGGGGGCGGATTTTCCGACATTGGAAAGTCCCATTTCAAATTATTCCTTATTCTATCCTTACAAACCGAGTTTCAAGCCAATCGGATGAAAATAGTTTTTGCATGCAGAATTTTCTGGGAATTTTCACGCCTGTGGGCGGATTTTCCGACATTGGAAAATCACATTTCAAATTATTCCTTATTCTATCCTTACAAACCGAGTTTCAAGCCAATAGGATGAAAAATTGTTTTTGCATACAGAATTTTCCGGGAATTTTTACGGCTTTTCCGTCATTGGAAAATCACATTTCAAATTATTTCGTATTCTATCTTTACAAACCGAGTTTCAACTCAATCGGATGAAAAATAGTTTTTTGCAAGCTGAATTTTCCGGCCATTTTCCTCCTGGGCGGATTTTCCAAAATCGGGAAAACACGTGTCGAATTATTTCGCGTACTATGCTTACAGACCAAATTTCAAATCAATCGGATGAAAAAAAAAATTTCCCATACAAACTTTTCCGACGCTTTTACGGCTTTTCCGGTTGAAATTTTCCAAAACCCCGTCTTGGTACGCACTTTCACCACTAATGGAAACTCCTGTCCAAATTTCAGACTTCTATCTCTTACCGTTTGCGCTCTGCGTTGATTGCCAATCAGTCAGTGAATCAGTCAGTCAGGACACACTGTTTTGTATATAGAGTAGAAGTAGATATGAGATATGAAATAAGACCCCAGCATGTACTGGGCAAACTGCCAGTCGACACCATCACAAACTTTTGGCTGCGTCAAGGCGACACTACCGACACTTCCACTCTTGGGTAGCTTCTTTCTTGATAGCGGTAGCTGTCACGCAGAGACTTCCAGGCTATCTTGCAATCATCTGCTGAAATAAATATTTATTATATTTAACAATATTTCACGTTTCTTAGTAAGACTCAACATCTTTTCTGACCTCTGCAGCCACAGCTTCCCATGCTTTTTTTTATAAAAACTGCATCGAAATGCTTTTTATGGGCCCAAATCCCACAGGATGGGATGTATATGGACTGCCAAGATTAGCGCAATCTTTTCTTCGAGTTGCGATAATCTGTTTTTATTTTGTTTTTTTGCGCCAGACATGGTTGATGATATTTCGATGGGTAGGTGTCGGAAAAAAAACAAACTATATTTTCTGCTTCTGAGAGTCGAAATTGAATCGGCCTGTGTCTGCCTGTCAATTAGGTAGACACCTGTCAAGTTAGCGGCGCATTAGTTTTCCGACGCTCAGGAACGGAAATTTTAGTTTGTCTGAGTTCGACCGAGCGTAAGAGGCCTGTCGGAATGAAACCTTTTTTTTTGTATGGAATCGATTTAGTTTTTCTGAGTACTAAGCTTTAATATAAATACATCTGGCTAGCTCAAGGTATATGGTTGAGCATAATTCTTTATAAACAACACAAATCAACAGATATTAATTACAACATTTTGGAATAGCAATTGGGTATCTCCGTACAACGATCGCTCTTTCGAGAATAACCAAATTCTCGCATCAACAGAATTAATTACAACAAATTGGTAAACAAACACCTTTAAACAAAAAAAATTCGTTCTGCGAATTTACAACATTGGAATTCCTATGTCTTTATTCGCCGCCTGCCGTTGTTTAAATACTAACTGGATGTTTGTTTGAAGTGTGAACAGCAAAACAAGTCCGCTGATGAGAGAGAGTATATCGCCCAAAAAACAATCCGACAAAAAACTCGGAAAAGAGACTGTAGTGCTCTTAGTTCTACCTTTATAGCTACTGTCAGTTGAAGTTGTTTCAAGCCAAATATTCGTACTGGCTCATTATAAACCCATCTTTATTCCCGTTTCTTTTTTATACTTTGTACCAAAGTTACACGATATACACAGTTGTACAGTTTGTGCAAAAGTATGTAACAGGGACAAAGAATCATTTCCGACTCTACTAACTCTTTCATGGATGCGCCACTGATTGGATTCATCAACCTTATGCTCTCAAGTAGAGCAGTGAATTCAAATCTTAGTGGTGCGACTGCTCGTAGATTCGTATACCGAGGCACCCCGCAAGGGTGTGTTCTTTCCCCGCTTCTCTGGGTCGTAGCAGTCAACAAATTGCTGCGCCTCATGGAGGCGAAGGGACACGTGGTGGTGGCTTATACAGATGACATTGCTATATTCAAATGCGGAAGTTTTTCACAAACCTTATGTGACCTCATTCAGACCGCGCTGGCGACACTTTCTGAGTGGGCGTCTTCTTGTGGCCTGGGTGTTAATCCGAAAAAGACGGAACTAGTTCTCTTCACACGGAGATACAAAGTCCCAGATCTTATCCCTCTCAAACTAAACAATATAAGTTTGGAATTCAAAAACACTGCCAAGTACATGGGCGTCGTACTGGACAGATAACTACTCTG
The DNA here is from genome assembly GCA_037044535.1 of Lordiphosa magnipectinata. Classification (NCBI taxonomy): domain Eukaryota; kingdom Metazoa; phylum Arthropoda; class Insecta; order Diptera; family Drosophilidae; genus Lordiphosa; species Lordiphosa magnipectinata. The sequence goes on along the minus strand of JBAMBO010002140.1, from coordinate 54,489 downwards.
GCACGACAACATTTCTGAGCGAGTAAAGAAGGCATCCATGGCTCTCTTCTCATGTAAGCAGCAATAGTTCACTGGCTATACACAGCAATTGTACGTCCCATACTGCTCTATGGAGTTCTAGTATGGTGGCCAGCACTCGAGAAACCGTCAGTACTGACCACTTTACACAAGGTACAGAGAAGTGCTGAAACATGTATGAGTGGCGCCCTCCGAACCACCCCAACGGAAGCACTAAACACCATATTTCATCTTCTTCCCCTAGACTTGATGTCTAAACAGTTAGCCAGCATTACAGCCTTGAGATTAAGAGAGTCTAAAGCCTGGAACGCGGGTAACTCAGGATACTTAACTATACTAACCCGTCAATACGCGGTTCCCGCCATTGCAGACTATTGTATACCCACAACGTCAATCCAGAAACTTTATGACGTCAATATCCCTAGTAGACGCGATTGTGATAACTTGCCCCACAGAAGAGCAAATGCCATCAATATCTACACTGATGGATCTAAGCTCGATGACAAAGTAGGAGGGGGAGTTTTCTCCACCGACTTAAATATGGAAATCTCGTTCCGTCTCCCTGATCATTGCAGTGTGTTCCAAGCAGAATTGGTGGCCATCCAGGAGGCTTTAGCACACTCATGATCGCAGAAGGGAACATATACATTTGCTCAGATAGTCAAGCCGCTCTAAGGGCTCTTGACTCCTACACCAATAACGCCAAGACGCTCACGGAATGCCGTAGATCCTTAAATGCGATCACTCAGCATCTCCGTATGCACCTCATCTGGATACCTGGACACCGTAACATTGAGGGTAACGAGTCAGCCGACAAACTGGCAAGACAGGGTACTACAATTCAGCTCCTTCCGGAGAAGAGCTTGATAGGGATGCCCTTAGCCTCATACAAGCTAATCACAAGGAATGAAACCTGGCGCCTGGCTACGGAACGATGGAATAACCTTCCGGTTTGCGCTGTAGCTAGGGTCACGTGGCCCTCGTTCAACCAAAAGCGAAACAATAGTCTTTTGCGCCAAAGTAGGGAAAGCATCTCACTTCTGCTTGGGCCGCTAACAGGTCACTGCCTCATTGGCATACAGCACGCTTGGGCGTCGCTCACAACGACTTCTGTAGAAGCTGCAAGTGTAAGGAAGAGGAGGAGACATTACTGCATCTTCTTTGCCATTGGCATTGCTCTTAGTAGAAGGAGACTCAAAACTCTTGGTCACCCCTTTCTACCCAACCTCTCAGAAGTGTCCGAGATAGAGATTCCGTCTCTACTGAAATTTTTAACGTTGTCACAATGGTTCAGTCGGGAGGAACCGCTCCTGGCTTAAATAGGGAATTATATGGTATCGCAATGGGCCTATCTCGACCTAAGTGTAGCCTAGCCATCTCAACCTAACCTAACTCTTTCAACAGCCGAGCCGATATAGGCATGTCCGTCTGTCTTGTCGTCCGTATGAACGAAAAGATCTCAGAGATGGTAAGATATACTTATACTTACAGGCAGATCACACACTTTATGGCTTCTTTGGCACTTTTTGTGTCTTCTAACTTAAATTGATCACATTTATACAAATTTTTGTGGGGTACAGAGTATATTATGGTCGGGCTTGGCCGTTTTTCTTTGTTTCTTGTTGTTTTTTGTCTTTGAGCAGATGTCAGACATAATGATAGCCAAATGGTAAACTCTTAACCGTAGCATTATCTTTCAATTGACTACCGTTTTCTCTAATCTTTAATTACCCTCTACAACTTGAACATTCTGGCAATTCATTCATACAATACATAAACCTGATTTGGTGCTGTCAATGATTGGACTTTGAGCCATGCTCTACTAGATAAGATAGACTGCTTACTTACATACTACGCGTATGTACATTATACATACATATGTATATGTATTTATAATATGCACATTCATATTGGAATTTTAGAGGCCAGTTTCAGTTCGTATTGTAATATTGCCAATTGGCATCAATTCTATCAAAACTGCAGGGTCAAATATTTATGTATGCTGCAGATTACGAATCCACAAAAACCAAGTCCATTGTACAATAAAGCTGATAAATCGCATCATATGCATATAAAAAGTAATAAAAAAATTAAGCTGAGCAAATTTAGTAAGTGCTACTCAAGCGCAACAATGAGACAGAGCGAGAATGATATTTTGTGGCCTTATCTGGAAGCTGTCTAACTAACCGTTGAGGCTTTTTAATGGGGGTAAATATAATTACTATTCGAGCAATTAGGCGTGCGTGCTTAACTGGACCATGATTGTCAGGTATAACTCATATATTCAACTGATTTGGATTGATTTTGTTGGCAACAATTGCGTAAGTAGAAGTCTCTAAGGCATATTTGTATACCCAAAGACTTGTAAATCAAGTTTGAACCGACTGGGAATCGCTATCCACATTTGGACTAAACCGGGAAAGTATTCAACTTACAGATTTCCACCTAAAAATTAAAAGTTCAAGTTCATAGCTTGAATAGATAAGGCTCTGCGCCACTTTTCAAACGGTTCCAAATGGTTCATTGGTAAACATTCCGTGTTCAAAAACTATACGATCCATGCTTGATAAGCGGAAGGAGGACTATCAGCCGAGCTCCCATTTACACTTGCGTAAACATTTTGCGATTTTTAAACAAATTTTCGTCAAATTTTACATTACACAAGTGAAAATGGGAGCACAGCTGTATAAGAAAAATATTGCCGGTATTTTTCAAAATTCTCATTTTATATGTAGGACTGCCGATATCGATATCTGGATTTGCAATAACAAAAGTTAGTTAATTGCTACTATATTAACTGCAGTTCATAGCAAATACCGATTTTGAGATATCCAAATGTTAAACACTGTTTTAGCGACCTTAAGATTTCAATCATAGAACTTTTTCCCAAACGATCTTAGCAGTTCTGGCATGAGGTAGCCTCTGCAAGCTCATTGAACTTGGGCAAAAGATCGCTGATGATCAAACTGTTGTAGTTTGTGAAATAGCTATACGATCAACCAGCCTCCTTTGTGGTGTTGTGCGTGTCTTGTTTTAGAAATGTTATGATGAAAATCATTACTTATAGACCTAGAGCCTGCTAAAAAGTTCTTTAAATGTTAAACATTTACAGAAAATGTATCCAACTTCTGAAAAGCATTTAAAGTGTACAGCTTTGAAGGAAACACGTGAAGCGTGAGTTTTTAGACTAGTCTAATTTAAAGGTAATAGAGCAGGATAGTTGAGCTGATGTTAAGGAGGATCGATTAAGGCTATTTTATTTTGAGAATTATTTTTCATTTGCTAATATATTTTAAATTTTTGTTCCTATATGTTAGTTTTTTGTGTTCGTTATTTCCTTCAATCCTTCAAAGGACATGCAGGATACATTAACTTTTTCGCCATACATCTCCATTAATTTGTCTTTTGCTGGCTTTCCTTGGCACATTAAGACCCTATTAAAGTTGAAAGCCATCCAAATCCCACCAATGTTTATATTGTCGTTTTGCACAAAAATTTTCCTGGTACTATCAATGGAATTAAGATGATTCCTTAGTTCAAGTAGGGCCACTTTATTTTCTTATCTGACTGCAGTCAGGTCTTTTTCGATATAAAGACGAGTACCGCGCAGCTTTGAGGCGTTTTTCAAGACTTGTTCTGCGGCTGCTTGTGTCTCGCATTCAGTTAGCACGGCCATTTTTCCGTCTCGCTCACAAAGTTTTCGAACACCACTGATTTTAGCTTTAGTTTTTCATCTAGCAGGTTTCTCACAGCTCGCCTATAATCTTCCCCCGATTTCATTCCCCTAATCACAACGTTTTTCTTTTTCTGCTGCTCAAGCAAGTTGTTGAGAGTTTTCTTGTCTGACTCTATGTCCATTCGCAGAGTAGAGACTTCCTGTCTCAACTGCTCATGTTCGTCTCCTAGTTGCTTTATTTGTGTGGCCATAGCACCCATTTCCTGTTTAATTCCTTCGGAAATGCTTTCGGCATCAGATTTTGTAGGAAGATCTTTCATTTTTTCGTCGAGGAGATTCGTGTCAAGGCGCAAATCGACATTCCACCAACAGGCACTGTTGGTAACATTGTAAAACCAAGGCTTTCGTTGGTAAAACTGAAAACGCCATTCGGTCTATTTTTATCTTTAGTTAATGGCCTATACGGACTCGATAATGGGTGATGTCAAATATGGTACCCACCATAGCGGTTTTTCGATGCATGTTACCATCTCTTAAGGATACATTTCAGTGGTCAGCATCTCAATATATTTAAAATCTTACAATATTCTATCGAGTGTTTTCCATTAATTCTATTTTCTAAGTAAGACCTCTATGGGCGGGGTACTAACCACTTGTCCAATGATGGCGGGAATTTAGTATAACAATTGTGGTGACTCCCTTCATCTTTGGTGAATTTTCCAAAATTTTAGCTCTCACCTTTTTCCCAGGCATTAAAAAAAGTTGAATTTTGTGGCACTGTGTAATATGAAATTAAAATGTTCCTTTTTTAAACCTTATAGTTTAGTTTAATCCCTTACAGTTAATATTTATTACTAGTATAAATTGGTTAACAATGCATTTTAATTTAAAAGTACCTTTCTTGTACCTTTACCTTCACCTAGGTACTGGAAATTCCGTATACCTTTTATCTTATCCAGGTATATTTTTTGACATTTACCTTGTACCTTACCTAGGCAAGAAAATTGGGAACCTTTTCAATCACTGGAGATATGGCTTCGAACCACTTTTGAAACGTTTAAAACTGGCTCGGGAAAATATTTAGCTCTATCGCTATATTAGCTATATTAGCTCACCGTATTTCAAATTTAAAGTTTAAATATATTTTGTGATGAACCAGTTCAAAACCGCTTCAACCTCTTTCGGAACCGGTCTGGAACCAGTCAAAAATATATAACTCAATAGTAGCAATTTTTTGTAATTGGTTCGAGACCGGTTTAACTCCAAACAACCAACCTTCATACCAAAAGAAAATTTTTTATAACTTAAATAATTCCATAGATTCAGAGTCATAGAATCAAGACTGCAAACCTAATACATTTTTTTTGGATTCGCGGTGCGAACCCAAATTTGCCAATGCTTAATGTTCGGAAATATGAGGTTCGAGGTTTATTGGGAGCAGATTTTTAGTTCCCACCTTAGTTTTAACTCAATTTTTATAGAATTTATAACAAAAATCCATTTTCCTTTTGTAACGATTTCGATCCTTTGTCGCATAATATGGAACAGTTAACAACAAAGAACGGACCACAGTTTGTAGTCCAATGTATGCAGGTCTGGGCTACCAGCAGGTCAATCATTCGTAGAAATGAAGTTCAGTACATGGTTGTTTAGCCATGTTTGAGTCGTTTTCGCCTTTTGAATTGAAGTGGAATCTTGTTGAAAGTTTTACGGCTTGTTTGCAAATAATGTCGTGTAGAGAGGCTTCACAACCTTTTCCAAAACATCGGATTGATACACTTTCGCAAAGTTTAGAATCCTTTTTCACAAAAATGGAGCTTGGTGACCCCATCATAGGCGACTCCCCCACCAAACCATCAGAAGCCGTATGGTGACCTCTCTGTACTCTCGGGATGAGTTTGGACGCTTGTTTTGATGACACAGCATACTTTCTATTGTTCTATTTGTTGAACGATTCCTGTATGATGAAAATTTTCTCTTCAGTAAACAGAATTAGTCTGTTGGCATTGGCCGGTGTGTCTCTTGTATGGACTGAGTCCCAAATCACGTTTTATGATGCGCGACATGCTGTCCTTGCTGATATTCGATCTTTTACGGCTTTGATGGCTTGTGGCATTTGCACAGTGCACGGACGGCAGGATTTCAAAATGGTAAATCTTTGCTAAAAAAATCATACAATTGTTTGGAATAAGTTTTTTTTGAAGCTTAGAAATGGTACTGTTTGCCCAAAATGGCATTGATTTCCAAACTGCCGGTAAGGCACAAGCCACTAGTTTTTATTTTGAACACACACGCAACACAATAGGCAAAGAATCAACCAGACACCTTAATCTTCAATTTTCGAAATGACTTTAATTGCCAAATGCACAAGCAGACGGGAGCAACAGATAGTAACATTGAGTGGAAGTTAACATAGCTAATGATATTCAATTTACATTCTTTGTATAACATAGTTTCAGTTTCAGGGGACTACAATTAAAAATTGATTGTTAGTTTATAACATATTTTATATCTTAAATTATAAATAAATTCAGCATGAAATGCCCAAACAGGTACCAAACTGTGATTTCAGTGATCCCAATCCAAACAAAACGCTACTTAAAAGGGTCAAAAGTGGAAACTTTAAGCTCAAAAAACCGAAAATCCAGACTTGATAAACCATTGTCCAGAGTGGAGATTTTTTTTAACTTGATTGAAAGTTGAAAACTAATAGTTGATCAACTTAACTTTTTAGAATGATTTGAAGTTTAAATATGTAACTATTTAGTTTAGGTGAAGTTGAATTTTATTCATGACTAAAAATCAACTTGATTGAATTCAATTTGATTAAATTCAACTTGATTAAATTTTAACTTGACTAAATTCAACTATTGCAAAGTTGATTTTACTAGTATATGAAGTATAGTTAAGTACGGGGAGTGTAAAACGATATTAGTTACAGACTTTGTGGTAGGTGAGTTATTTAAACTAACTTACCGTGACTGATGACTTATTAAATCGCGAAAAGAATACCAATGAGAATAAAAAAAATAGTAAGAATGAAAAACGTTAATGCCAGTCAAGTGGAAATCATGCCAGGATCAACTAACGGATCTCCATGGTAATAAAACCGCTAAATGCTTAAGAAGACAAATGAACACACGTAACTATACAAACATGATTAGGGTAATACTGAACAGCGATAAATACCTTGGATGATTGATTTTACTAGTATATGAAAATAAAAATTTGTATCTTACTAAAGTTATTTTTTATTTATTTGTGCCATATTCGCCTTCATTACAACTCGACTTTCAAATAATTCATCGGAAGTCCAATGTTGCGAAAGAAAACATTCTTTCGACCGGTCCATGTTTTTTTATATTAAGGTTCTCGAACAGTTTGCAAAAATATTGGTCCTCAATTGAGCGCAGTGGAATCATTGTGTTAACATATTTCGCCAAATCATTGTTAAATGAGTCTTGTGACAATATCTCCTTCGCCTGGTTTCCTTGTTTAACAGAATGATCAGCATTGCAGTCGAAACGACTACGTCTATTGATTTGCATGTGTTCCTTATATTCAGAACATACATCCCCATGCTTTCTTTTTAAATGACATGAAATACGACGAACTTGAATAATGTCCCCTTATCCGCGCTTGGCATCGAGTACATAATGCAACCGAGACTGTGTCCGTCGATAACGACTCATCTCTTTGGGAAAATTTTAAATATCACTCATTTAAAACTCATTGAACAAAAAGTCAAACACTGATATCTACTAGTAAATATCATAAAAAACAACTGTGAACATTGTTCTCAAAAATATGTATCACAAAAATATCACATGATACTTATCACAAGTGATAAATATAACTAACATTTTCATCACGAGTGATTCAAAGATTTTGTAAATCAATCTGAAGAAAAATAAAATACAGTTCTCTCTAGCTTTGTGTGTTCGTGACTGTAAAGTAAAATGGGAAGAATAAGAAAAATCAATAGCAATACTGTGACATTGCCAACAGAAGATCCAGCATGGGTTGAAAATGTCTCATCCTACTGGAAATATAAGGCGCCATTTCAAACTAGTTCACTAAAAAGATGTAGGAGACATGGACACTTCTGTTGTAAAAATGACCCCAAAGAAGACAAATACCCCAGTGACTTTAAAATTAACTAAAAGCGATATTTTTAAAACTATCTCAAGCTTGGTTTCGTTGCCTTTTCGTACCTTCGACAACGATACCTTCCAAGATATACTGCAGCCTTGAACAGATGGATATAATCGCACATTTAACTCGAGAAATATTGCATATCAAATAGACATGCCAGCAGACAAAATAACTGATGTAATAGCAGAACAAGTTAAGGATCGTATGTTGCGATTTAAAATGGACATTGCAACACGGAATAATCGCAGTATTATGGGACGGAATGTACAATTTTTGTTTTTAGTGGTCAAAACTGTTGACGAGAAGTATGGTCCCCGATTTTTCTTTTATTTCCAGTTTGATTAAAAATCTTTGAATCACTCATGATGAAAAAATTAGTGATAATTATCACTTGAGATAGATATCAGGTGATATTTTTGTGATATATATTATATTTTTGAGAACAATGTCAGAATTATTTTTAATCACTCAAGATATTAATTCGTAAATATCATTGTTGAACTTTTCTTAACTGGAAAATAAAGGCCTTCTTTATGTTGAGTGATATTTTACGAACCTTGACTTTAACTTGTAAATACAACAATAGTTGAAAATGTAACTTTGATTGAAATTTTCAACTTAGTTGAATTCAATCGACTAAATTCAACTATAGTTAAAATTATTCAAAGTTGATTTTAGCCAAGTTGAGTTTGAGTTGAATTTAATCAACTAAAATTTTAGTTGACTAATCAACTAAATAAAAATGTTAATCGATTGAGGCCCACTCTGCCATTGTCCCAAAACAGATTCGTGTTTAGCATACGAAAATCCTTTGAAATCGTCACGACTCCTTCTATAAACTGCCCTTGAACCTGGTGCAAACTGATTCGAAAACGACCTTAAACCAGTAAAATGTCCAACTTCGTATTCCCAATTTAAAGACCACACAATTACACACAATGCCCAATAGACACAATTTACAATGCCCTCTGTCATTATAAAACAATTTTATTGAGTCTGGTTGAAACTTTTTAACCACCACCTGTATTTTGTATACCCATTAAAAACGGCTAAAAATGGGTATGATAAAGATGTGCAAAGGTATGTCACAGGCATAGGCAAATATCTGCGTATAAACACACAAATCTCAGAGATGGTAATTTAAGAAATGACTCATATTTTTTTAACAATTTTGTAGCTAAATTGTTGAAACTTTAAATTTATAAAGTTAAACAGCATTATTTATTGATCTACCAAGTTTGGTAAGGATCAGACGAAAAATAATAGAGCAGGGTTGATCAAATTTGAACAATTTATTCGACTCGGCGCACATGTAGCATTATATATCATTTTCACAACACACAGCCTTTCATAACTCAGCTTCATAAACCTATTAATCTTTGAAATAGCAATTAATATTAATAGCGGCAGTGACAACGGTCAGACACACCACTTGAAAAGGATCAACCATGGTCATTCGGTGCGCACCACTTAATATGCATCGTGTGAGGCAATATGTATTCCTTTCACGAACGCATTCTTATATTTACATACACGCAGTTATCTTACAAATACTGCCTTAGTTAAGAATAGACATTAAGGGATGGGAAATTTATAAATTAAAAGCAGGATTGCTCGACAAGAGCGAGTCAGTACGAATTTGAAACTATAACCGTGCTCATTGAATGTATAATTCTATACAAGTAATGTATGAATTCGGCAAGCACTCGGTGTTAATTGGACCCAACACAGTGGTCGATTTCATAGGCCAAAAATAAAAAAATCCAAGTCAAAAGTTTACCTCCAAAAGGTCATCACTATTTCCTTATAGAACAAGCAATTAAACGGTAAAGTAGTTTTAGCTCTATTGTAACCGGTCCCGTTACAAATAGCTTCAAAAGAGAGGGAATATTGAGACGTGGATTTTGCTTTGTGAGACGCATGAAAATAAACTCTTTGTTCCAAAACTTAATTAAAATATTAAATCACTTCGAATCGCCGCGAATTAAATTGAATATTAAAAAGAGAGGTATAAACTATATGTTTAAGCCTGTTTCATGTGGTTTTGTTATAAAATTAATATTTTCCCCAGTGTCATTGTGAGTGATGTACACAGTCAAATAGTTACACTTCAGCTAAAGTTAAAGTTGTGTTCCTCCGCGATCATCCCAATGCACAGTGGGCCAGCTTATATGGAGACTGCGGCCAAAAACACTTTCAGTAGATATACCGACTTGAATTTTTGTTTACGGCTCTATAAAACCGTTAGATATGAGATTTGATAAAATTGTCGTGGCTAAACCCACACTCCCACGCCTACCATACAATTCTACCAAGTGTAAGAAAAAAGTTATATTAAAATTTTTTATTTGTGTTTAAATTTTTGTTTTGTTATGTTAGTTTTTGTATAAAAAGCCTCCACTTAACATAAAAAGAACAAAAGTTTAAAAATTAAAATTAATTTTTAAGACCTCAAAAAAAAAAAACGCATACTATATATCGCTGCTATCTCAGATTTTAAAGTTAATCCAGTAAAACAAAAACACAGATTTTAGTCGAATTGACTTGTGTTTGGATGGAGCACATAAAAAAGAATCAAACACCACAACAACAGAGACCAGGAATGTATCAGTTGCATCGCACAAAACAAATAGCAAAAAAGCAAGCACACTTTAGGCTCTGGGAAAGAAAACACTTTCCGGCACTTTCCTGCAGCTAAACTTTGTCGATTTAGAATCTTAAAAGGTTGACCAATTTGATCAAATAAGTCCCATTTTCGGAATCAGGGGGGATCATAACTATTACTTTAGCTGAAATGATATCAAATGAACAATGGCATACAAAAAAATATTACTGACAAAACATAAAATTTATAATAAGAACTCAACAAATTTAATTTATTAAAAAATAAAGTTAGTACCTTTCTTTTTTACTATTCAGTTTACTTTCCTTTAATATAAGATTAAATTAATATTGTTTTAGTGGTTTTAAATTTCTCTTAAATCTCAAAAAGCTTCCACAGTACTAACAAATATATTTCATGCTCTCTCTTGTGAAGCCATTCTTATAGAGTACGGTTGTAATGAAACAAAATCGACTATACAATTAAAAAGCTCATTCTTTTGCGAGATAGAGACAACACGTTTGAGTCCAAAATTCTCGCCTATGGCAGAAACCACTGTGCAATGGGACTTTTTAAATTAATATTAGTTAATGTCTTAAGAATTTATACTGTTAATTTCAGCTGCCACCTTTTGCCGCTCTTTGTCTTACAAACGATATAAGAAGGTGATATTACGTTTTTTTATGTGCATTTTTGTGCCTTGTTTTTGGTTTCTTAAGTTGTGCGTAGTCTTACTGCTGTTGATATGTATTTGATTTCTTTATGTTTTGGGTTCTATATGTGTTTGTGCTTGGTTTTTAAGATTATTATCACTTTCTTAATTTCATTTAACGATTTTTTCATATATATATAAAGGCACATCTTATCAAAACGAACTCTCTCGCTTAAATATTTTTGATTTGTGGTGTTTGGAAAATGGTTTGGTTGCTGAAAAGTCTAAAAATGCACACGAAGACCTAAAACAGAGATTAGAAATTGAAGGCTACGCGTTTAAAACAATGATTTGACGATTTCAAAAAAAATTAGCAAAATTGTAAGCAAACTGCAAGCGTGCAACATGTGTATTGAGCATGCACTAAGTAGTATTGATTGGAGAGAGCTCTGAAAAAGCTGCTAAATCTAGAAAGCAAGATTTTAAATTTTTCGACTCCATCACAGCCGTAAGATTTCAAGTGTAGCAACAAATTTGCTTAATCGTTCACTCCTGAGCTCGGATCCTTTTCTAACTGGGCAGAGAAAATTACCAAAGCCAGAAAAATTAGATTATATATCAATCTTAACTTGTTAATGTTTATCATTTTGTAAATATAACTCTAATTTGGTATCTTATGGTAAACTTGTAATAAATTATAAAAAGTGAGTTTTTTTCACTTTTTCTATTTTCCTTTTTTTTTTTGTTTGGGTTGATGTGGGTGGTTTGGAGATGGGTTTGGAGCTGTATAAGCATGACAATTTCATGATTTCTTACTTATAAGAATTTTCAAAAGCTGCGACCAAAGTTTCACTCTTATATCTCTTCTGAAAGTATTTTTGGCCGCCGATCCCATACAAGACCGACCACTGTGCCCAGGGGCTATGGCTGGGGAACTCTGTAATAAACAGACCAAATATATGTTTTGAGAGAGAGACTTTACCAGCGTTGGTAAATACCATAGTATTGTTGTGCGAAAATAAAGCGAACAAAACCAGCTCTGACCTAATTCAACGACCTCTGGCTACCGACCGAAAAGCTATTTGCTTTCTGGGCACAAGTCTCGACATGCGTTCATGTGAATAGCGAAATGCGAAATAGGCATGCCAATCGCTGTTAAAAACTAAATACATCAAGTGCAGGGTATATAACAGTCGATAGACCAACTTTCTTGTTTGTTTTTTTTTTTTATTGTTTTACCATTTCGTCGACTTGCCGACTGACAATTCTCCAACAACAATCAATGACATAAAAATTGATAATCAATTAGTGTATAAAAGTAGCTACAAGGGTTGTTTTAAAAGTATAGAAATCCCTAAATAAAACAAGTGAAAAAGTCGGTCAAGCCCGACTATATAGGTAATATACTCTGTACCAGTTGAGGCCGTCGCTTACATTTGCTCCCGATTATAATTATAATACATGAAATCGGTATTCAGGAGACATCAAGACAGGGTGGTTCATTGTTTGGAAACAGGTCATTGCAAACACCACCGATGGCTAATTTGTATTACCCTCAGGTACTCGGCACTCCGGCGGCCTTTCTGCGGAGCGTCGCGACGCAGCGGAAGTATACGACAAAAAAATTGTTAGTGAAACACACAAATTATCATCATTAATGAGAAATATCTTAAGAGCATATAACGAAATCTGATATTACCCACAACAAAAGTCTTATCCAATGAGACACGCGGTTATCGTGCAATATTTATACCCTTGCAAAGGGTATTATAATTTTGCCCAGAAGTTTGCAACGCATAGAAATATTCATTTCCGACCCCATTAACTATATATATTCTTGATCAGGGCGACGAGCTGAGTCGATTGAGCTTTGTCCGTCCGTCCGTCTGTCTGTCTGTTTCTACGCAAACTTGTCTCTCAGTTTTAAAGCTATCGAGCTGAAATTTTGCACAGATTTTTACTGCACGCTGCTAATATGTCGGAACCGACCGGATCGGATGACTATATCTTATAGCTGCTATAGGAACCATCGGTCGAAAAATGGGTCTTAGTGAGAAAAACTTTTTTGTTTTCAATGTTAGCGTCCTTAAATTCGGTCATTATTAATATTATACGCTTTCAAACAGATTTGCAAATTTTGGTCAAGATCGGATGACTATATCTTATAGCTGTCATGGGAACCATCGGTCGGAAAATGGGTCTTAGTGGAAAAAAACTTTTTTGTTTTTAAGTAAATCGTTCTTAAGGTAGGTGATTATTAATTTTAAACGCTTTCAAACTAATTTAAAAAAGTTGATCGACATCGGGTGACTATATCTTATGGTTGCCATAGGACCGATCGGTCGAAAATGAGTCTTAGTGAGAAAAACTTTTTTGTTTTTAATGTTAGCGTCTTTAAACTCACTGATTACTAGTTCTGTATGCTTTCAAATATATTCGCAAAATTTGGTCGAAATCGGATGACTATATCTAAAGGCTGCCATAGGACCAATCGGTCGGAAAATGAGTCTTAGTGAGAAAAACTTTTTTGTTTTCAATTTTATCATTCTTAAACTAGGCGTTTGTTAATTTGATATGTTTTCAAAAAGATTCGCGAAATTTGATCGAAATCATTTATCTGTCGGAAAATGGGCTTTAGTTAGAAAAATTTTTGATTTTGATGTAAACATTCTTAAACTGTGGTATTTGTATTTGCAAGGGTATAAAAACTTCGACACAGACGAAGTTAGCTAAGCCTTCTCGTTTTGTTATTCGCTCATCTCTAAGTTTCTCTCTTTCTCTCTCTCTAAGATTGTCTTTATTGAATGGAATGCTGTGTTGTTAATTCGATTTAAAGCAGTCTCGCAAAGAAAAGGCTACACACTTCTTAACACAATCTTACTCAGAACCCATTTTGTAATTTGCTTATCTCTTGTCCAACCCTCGCTTTTACACAACCCCTTTGGTAAATTTGTTGAACACAAAGCGTCCACCTTATCTGCCGCTACTAACCGACGCGCTTGGTTAGATTGTGGGTGGGTTTGGATGAGCGCGACTACCGCTGCTGTCGCCGCCTTCTAATCAATCAATTTATCAATATATAATAATACAAATTCATGTTGGAAGAGACAAACCTAATCCACTTTTAATCATTTCCCCAGCCGAACCAGTTGCGCAAGTCCTCCTCCACCATGAGTAACCTTAAACTCATGCAGGATATACGAGAGAAGTACTCATTTCTGGAGAATCTGTTTACGAAATTCTGGAAATCCATTATTAAAACAAATTTAGAGCTGAAATTGCAGTTGCGGCAAATTAAGTGGAAAAATGCCAAGGCCAAGCCCGGCTGTGCCTATCAGCCAACAGAGGTAAGTTGATGCATGGCACCGGGGCAGGGCCAGGGCCAGGGCCAATTTGGTTCTAGTGTTTCATTCTAGGTATTTACTTTTAGATTGAACAGATGGCAAATGTAATTACGCATGGGATTTGGATAGTACCCGCCCTGTTTGCGGCCATTAAATTGTTTGAACGCTCAAATAGTTCCAATCAGTTGATGGTATCCTGGGTCTATGGTGGCGCTCTCTGTATGCTGTTCACTGTATCGACATTCTTTCATTGCTCCTGCTATTGTGCAGAGCATAGGTAAGTATTTATGATAGAGAATTGGTTGAGCAACTTCTTTCAAAAAAATGTTTAAAAGAAATATCAATGAATCGATTTTGAAGGAAAAGAAGCCATATTAATTCGGTTCAGTGGTTTACAGAGTTTTTTTTAACACAAAGCTCTTACAATTAAGCGAAACGGAAATTATTTACTAGGGCATCCTCTGAAACGTTATATGGAATAGCCTAGTCAGAGTAAAGTGTCTAAAACACAAACACGTCAGAAATTGAACCCTTCAAAATCGTCATATTTATCTACCTCAGTAAAATTGATATTTGTGCATCGTGTTTTTTAAATATTTTTCGAAAATTTTACTTGGCTGTTTTTTTTTATTAATGTTTTTTTTAAATAGGTAGTTGATATTAAGATTTAATGCACACCATATTTTTCAAATGTAAAGTTGATAGTTGTTCAAAAGCTTAAGTATCACAAAAATTAAGGAGATAAAGTAATTAAATGAACATAAATGAATTTATTAATATGAAATAGAGTTGCTTCTTTGTTGTGCAACCAATTGCAAGCTACGGGGCATCGAATTTACCAAGTTATGTAAAGTGTTTACGTCAATAGTTGCCCATTTCTCGGCAATGGCCGCTTTTAGTTCCTTCAAGGACTCAAATTGCCTTCCACCCTCATAAAACTTTGCTCAAAGGATGCCCCAAAGGTCCTCAATTGGATTTAAGTCCGGACTTATTGCTGGCCACTGTAATAAGGGAATACCATTGGAACAGAAAAACGACATCGTTTGCCTTGCAACGTGTATAGGAGCGTTATCCTGTTGAAATGTCCAGTCGTCGCCATGGAACTCCTCCGCAAATGGTATAAGTTCTCCTTCAAGGAGATCCGTATACATTTCCGCATTGATCCGTCCCGGAACAAAGCAAATGGGAGACTTTCCAGCAGAGCTAAATGCCGCCCATACCATCAGAGAGCCACCACCATGGTTCCGCCTATAGCTCGTATTCTGGGATGACTTGGGTCCTTTTGATTTCCATCTGGCCCGTCTAGGTTAAACTTCTTTTCATCACTGAAAATCACCTTCATGAACTCGTTGTCCCAAAACTTATATTTTTCATAGAAGCTAACAGTTTTGGTGTCCGTACCTTTGAGTCATATTTGAGGTGCAACTTCTTTCGACAAATCTGTTGCACCCTCTGCCTACTTATTGGCAACTTCAATTCAGCCTTTATTTGAGCGCAATTCATGTTTTTAGCCGTTGTGAGCGCCTTTATGTGCCGCTTAGTGTGCGCATCAACTTTTGGTAATGCCCCTCTTCTGTTGTTTCGGGCATTTTTCTGAGGATTCTTTAAATAATTCGCGATAGTATTTCGATGTCGACTTAATCTTTTGGCAATTTCTGATATTTTAATGCCACGTTCAGCCAAAATTTCAATTTGCGTTTTTTCTTTTTCATTTAATTCGGCTGCGAGAGGCATTTTTAACCAAAAATAGTCCAAATTTATAAAAAAAAAACCTCAAAAACTTGAAACAATACTTATTGTAGTCAATTAGTTAACAATGTTGAAATGCACTCAATAATTTTTTGCAGCGAGATAATTAATGTGTCACAATCAAAATGGAAATGAAGAATTTTGCACAAATATCAACTTTCTATTAAAGTCATGACTTTGTCTCTTTTAAAATCCTAACGGGACTATAGATTAAAAGCAGATAAGAAACTTATGCATGGAAAAACATCACAAAGCATAAGAGATAAAAAATGTATGCTCGAAACGTTGTAATAAGCAAAACAAATTTTGCACAAATATCAATTTTACTGAGGTATCTGGCTGTGTGTGTAATTTTTTTTTTTCAATCATCCTATTCTTATCCTAAGTACAGAATGAATCAATCATATCCACATGACTTAAAGTCAAATCGATAAATTAATGGTTATTGTTTCACAACCGAACACCGCAATATCGGGTCGGTTCAATTTTTTGGGTCCTTCGAAACGGACCAAACCGACCAAATCCCCAAAACCTGACATTCTCTGTTAGAAAAAAGGTTTAGTGAACTATAGGTAAATACAAACAAATTCACTTTAAGATTTCATAAATTTCTTTATATTCCAGCGGGAAAAACTGATCAAATCATTGTTTAGTAAAGATGTGCTTAGTAAATTATGTATGTAAACTATGTTATGCTTTATAGGCAACCAGCTCTTTTTGGTGTACAATGCATAATTTGTTTATAGTTGTGAACAAACGCAACTTTTTCGGACCTAGAGCCAGCTGAACTCACTAATTAGCAAATTATATCTATCAGCCAATTGCGATTTCAAACTGGTTTTTAGACCAAATTTGGACTAAAAGTCGCAAAATTTTTTGCGAAAGTGAAACGCGATGTACCTCAGTAAAATTGATATTTGTGCATCATGTTTTTTAAATATTTTTCGAAAAGTTTTCTTGCCTGATTTTTTATTAATATTTTTTTTAAATAGGTAGTTGATATTAAGATTTAATGCACACCATGTTTTTCAAATATTTTTTTTGCGACCTCTGAAGTTAATACCGTGCATGCCTTATTGAATAAAAGAAGTTGGCAAGAATAAAGGTGGATACACAGGCTACTAAATGTGATTGATTTTGAATTGTACATAGAGAACTACCGAGGCAAATGTAAATGGTATGGAAAAAAAAAGAAAAAAATTTTTCACACCTATTTTACTGTCCATGAGTGTATGTCCTTTAATTGTAATCAAAACCTTAGAGTTCATAAGTTGAGGAACCTGTCCCCGAACCGAACGACGGATTCGAAACACCTGAGCAAACCTTTTCAGAGGCTTGATTTCTATAGCTTAGAATTCGTATCTGTAAATGAAAATAGTTGCATCGTCTTAACAGTTATTATACCCTTGTAGAGGGTATATTAAAATTGTCCAGATGATTGTAACGCATAGAAGGAAGGATCTCGGACCACACATAGGATATATATACTGTTGATATTGAGCCATGTCCGTCTGTTTCTGTGCTATCTCCTCCTCAAAGACGCTGTGCATTTGTCGGAACCGGTCGGATCGGATGACTATAGCATATAGCTGCCATATGTACCATCGGTCGAAAAGTAGTTTTAGTGAGAAAAACTTTTTTGTCTTTAACGCAAACGTCCCAAAACCACGTATTTATAAGTTGTCTATGCTTTCACGTAATTCTACCAAGTTTGATAAAAATCGGACAACGCTACAAAACGGACTATCCACTTCGGCAGTTTAAGTCTCTACGAACAAAAGTTACAAAAGCGATATGCTCTGCCAAATGTGAATATATCAAGACTAAATTTTGTAATGCGAGAACACCAAATCAGACATGGAGAGAATTAAAAAGCTTAGGTGTAAGGAAGGCAAAGCCTCAATTAAAATCAGACTGAAATGTCGAGGCAAAATTTGTAAATTTGAATGTACCTGCAGCAACCCAAAACTTGTACCTGAATGCTTTACCCCTATGTGATAGTAGTTTTAGTTTTGAGTGTGTAAATTCATGTGATGTTCTTGAATGTGGCCTAAAAGTGAAATCAAATGCGGAAGGCTTAGACAAAGTTAATCCAAAATTCTTGAAAATATTACTTCCCATGCTTCTTGATCATATCACCTATATATTTAATACGATTTTCACAACCTCTGTATTTCCTGATTGTTGGAAAGTTGCTAAAATTATACGCATTCCAAAAGATAAAAATGAGTTCAGACCAATCTCTTTTCTTCCTTTTTTGGCAAAAGTATTTGAACAACTAATGGGCAAACAGATTCAGACATTTGTCTCAACCAATTCTTTGTTAAGCCAACTACAATCTGGTTATCAAAAGTTCAGAAGCTGCACGACAGCTATTTTAAAGATAGTAGAAGTTATCCGAAGGCAGACGGACAATAAAAATGTTGCATTACTGGATTTCATCAAGGCATTTGATACAGTTGACCACGATATCTTAAGTACCAAGCTTAAAAATCTCTACAATTTTTCCTCAACTGCAACGCGTCTAATTAAGTCCTATTTGCGGGACAGAAACCAAGTGGTCTCGGGGTCTTGTATGTCATATTTCTTACGTCTGACTCGCGGTGTTCCTAAAGGTTCAGTCCTTGGGCCCTTACTCTTCTCTGTGTACATCAACGACCTTCCTGACTGTTAGATAGGCTGTGATGTCCATTTGTATGCCGATGATGTACAACTTTATGTAAGTCGCCCGTTACGTGAAATACATGAGAATCTGTAATAGGGATCTTGTGGAAATTAACGAATGGGCTAAAGCGAATGGATTGGGGCTAAATCCTAAAAAGTCGAAATGTTTGGTAATTTACATGAAGGCTTTTAATGTTTGTGATCTCCCTAACTGGAATATGCTAAGGATACCACTAACCTGGGAATCCAATTCAATAATACCCTAACGTGGAGCGACCACATTACGAAAGTGTCCGGGAAAACATTCGGGTTAGTTAGGCAGCTGTCGCTTACTCAAAAACTCATTCCTCTTCATTTAAGGCTTTTGGTCACCAAAACATGTCTCATCTCGACTCTATTTTATGGTGTGGAAATATTTGGTATATGTAAGTGACGCAAGCAGTATGCAAAGGCTAAAGGTGACATTTAATTCAATCGTAAGATATGTATTTAATCTTGGTCATATAGACCATATCTCGCACTTTGCTAAACAAATTCTTGGCCTAGATTTAGAGTCGTGGATCAGACTCCGTACTTTATTACTAGTCCATAAGATTCTAACGACAAAAGATCCTGACTATTTATTTCAAAATATACAACTTGCTGTGTCAACACGAACGAAAAACATAGTTTGCCAGCGTGTAAACCTGGCCAGCTCAGAAAAACACTTTTTCATTCAATCTGCCCACTACTGGAATAACCTGCCGCATAACATTAAAACTATTGGGAACGCAACGCATTTTAAATCTCAGTTAACCAATCATCTCAACAGACAAACATAGATTTTATAAACGTTTTAGAACAGTTTAGTATTGTATTAGTTTTGTTAGGATTATATTTTAAGTATTTTATATTTCATACTTTTTTTTATATATTTTGAATTTTTATTATCTATTGTGATCTCTCTGATTTTGTGAACGATGCATTAACTTATAGTACTTATGTACCTGTAGCATTGAGATAATGCCGAAATAAAAATTAAAATTAAATTAAATATAGCTGCCCTAGGAACCATCGGTCGAAAAAGTAGTTTTAGTGAGAAAAACTTTTTTTTCTTTAACGCAAACGTCCCCAAACCTCGTATTTATTAGTTTTCTATGCTTTCACATAATTCCACCAAGTTTGATGAAAATCGGAGAACTATATAGTATAGCTGCCATACAAAATATAGTTTTGAAATAAAGTCCTAGTAGGAAAAACTTTTTTGTTTTCAATGGCCTTGTTCAGCAGAATAACTTTCTCCCTGATCATGTATACATTTTTAATGATATTCCTGCTGAACTCGAGTGATACGGTATCATGATAGCCAATTTGACGTATCATGATACAGGAGCAAGTAGCGAAGAAATAGTACGCTACTTTGAAGTGATACTGCTACCACCAGCTGTGGTTGTCTATCGATAGGCTTATTATCGATACCAATATGTTAATTTTTTCTCACTTTGTTGGGCACATATTTTTAAAATCAGTTTACCGTCGAACGAGTTTTTTGGATTAGAGTTTTTTGAGGATATTATTGCGCCCTCGTTAAACAAGGCCTTGATCTACTTAGTAGAGGGGAATAGTTTGCAGAGACGTCAATTCAAAAAAACCAAAAAAATTATGGTTAACCCCTACCGAATGGGGCACTTCAGGATGTCTCGGACTACGTTTGGGGTGCTTAATCCACTGTACACAAAAATACTTAGACTAATTCATTTTATAATTTCCAGGTGTAATAGGTGCTATCGACGGCTGCCAAATCCCAATAAAGCAGCCAGTGGAAAATGCACACGATTTCTTTAAAATATATAACATATAACGATATGTAATCATCCGCTCGTATCCTCCAACATGCATTTGATGATTCAGCTTATCCGCTTAGTGTACATCTGCTTACACCTTTTCGAGATAATGGTCATCTCACTGAAGCACAAATTAATTATAATATCAGATTTTCTTTCATAAGATTTATTCAATCCAAATGATTATTAAAAGGAAAATTTCGAAGACTTAAATATCTTGATATTAAGTCGCCCTGCTTTGCCAATTACATCGTAATGGCCAGTTGCATGCTTCATAATTTTATTTTAATCAACGGTGAATTTGAGGAATGGGATGGGGAGGAAATTAAGTACCAAGTACTGAACCAGAAGCATCGCCCCGAGATGAAGATGAGCCTTAACAGACAGCCTCACTAGAGGGATCGCGAAAGCGGGATTTCATAAAAGATTTCTTGTATTAACCCACATATGTGCATAGAAAAATAAATCATGTATTATTAAAGGAAATTGCGTGGAAATTGCAAGACTTGTTGGATTGACGCACCTAATTCTATACATATGTATCACTTCAGCGAATTAGTCACTTATATTTTTATGTATTTTTATTATTTAGCGGCAAATTTGGTGAAGGAACATTTTAAGAGATTCCGTTCTTATTAAAGACTAACTTAAATATAACTATTATAAGTCTTATTGGGGTGCTTTGGAAAGATACTCCTTTAGAAGCTGGTTGCACTCAGCTTGCAAATTGGTGGACTCTTGGAGAACCTCTCGTAGCTTGTTTAGCTCTTCAGTACGGGACTCCTTCACTTCAATAACCTTTTTGTTGGCGTAGTAACGTTCATTTTCTACAGCACCCTTACGTTTCCGTTTATTACGGGTGGGACAGCTAAATTGCGCTTCCACCGGAGCGCTGCTGAATTCAACTGCGATAGCGTCATCTTCTACCATCGAGCTGCTGTTACGCCCTTCATTTAAGGTAGGAGCAAGCCCAAAGTCTTCCCATGACAATAGCTGATCAATATTCTCCTTCTCACCTGCTACTGCCAAGTCATTACCTAGAATGGATTCCATTTCGTCGAAAAACTCCCACTTGGTGGTTCCGTGGCCAGTGCTTCAGGTTTCAGAATTTCCGGTCAAGTTTGTCAGGAGTTTGCCCAAAAGCACCGTTGTATTCCATTTTGCGCACGATTTGCATCCAAGTCGACTTTTTTCTTTGGGTCAATGAAATCAGCCCAAAAAAGGGCAGGCGCAAATAACGACTTCTAACGCTTCTGAAAAAGTGCTAACGCTTAAGGCGTGCGGAGGGCCGATTTTTTTTTGTTTTGAGCGACTTTGGGGAAAAATGTAGCACTGCGTTCAGCAGATCCTTTTCGATGAATAATTTTTTTCTGATACTTGCTCAGCGATCAATATTTCTGGTGAACACGCCCAATGCTATCGCTCACAAACTTGTAACTGATCAATATTATATGCTACCACAAAATTCTGCCAAGTTTGATCCAAATTGAATGATTATAGCATATAGCTGCCATAGGAACCATCAGTTGAAAAAGTAGTTTTAGTGGGAAAAACTTTTTTGTTTTCAATGGTAGCGTCTTTTTACTTTACAGTTATGAATATTATCGGTTTCCACACAATTTTGACTAGTTTGATCCAAATCTGATAAATATATCGCATAGCTGCCATATAACAAACTGGCAAACAAATGGTCAAAATAGTGGCGCAATCTATTGCTGAGTTTAGGGAAAATTTTAGCTAAGAATGTTGTATTTGAAACCGTATTTTGAGCTCGTTGTAGCTCTAAAATTTAAAACATATTAAAATCCATACGACAGGATTAATTTTTACTAAAATCTGGTTGGGTTCTGTGGGAAGGGATTCAATGTTGCTACTGCATTTACCACTTCACTATTATTCCAGTATTATCTTCTACAAAACTGGCTTAAAAATGTTTTTTTTTCTTATCTTCCTTAGACCACCCGCTAATTACAGGGCCTGGCCCTCCTTGGGCTATCATACGTACCAGGGACTGAAGAATATTTTGCATCGTTGCGATCGGGCCATGATCTATGTGTTCATAGCCGGTTCGTATTTTCCCTGGCTGACGCTAGAGAATACAGATCATTCGGCCATACTGTTTTGCATGGAATGGGTGATTTGGTTAATGGCGGGCATAGGTATAGCCTACCAGCAGGTAAGTAATTTGGCACAAGCCCCTCGGAATGACCTTAAACTCATCCCCTTCTCTATCTTTTTGCAGATCTTCCACGAACGCTACAAATGTCTGGAGACATTTTTCTATCTGGTAATGGGTTTGGGTCCTGCTCTGGTGGTGGTTTTAACTGGACATGATTTCAATGGCATGACCCATTTGAAATTTGGCGGTGCCTTTTATATACTGGGCATAGTCTTCTTCAAATCGGACGGTTTGATACCCATGGCCCATGCTATTTGGCATTTGTTTGTGGTGCTAGCGGCTGCCTGTCATTATTATGCCATTTTGGTGCATCTCTATCCGGGTGTGGGTGATGTGATTGATGTCCACTCAGCAGTGGGTACTTAGCGTAGCGGATGCAGAAGGATGAGGCGACGATTTGGTGTGAGTGCCTGGATGAAATGTAATCCTAGATTCCTAGAGAAAAATCACTGCTCCACAGTTAGCCAAATTTTTATGCGACAAGAAGGCGACGACGTATTTAGGTGTTTAGGTACTTCGCACGGATTTATATATATATAGAAATATATACGAGGGCAGTTTGATAAGTAAGTGACTTGCTAAAAGACAAGCTAGAAAGTGGGCAAGCGCGAGATGGGTGTCTTGATTTCTGACAAGGAAGAGTTTGGCGTTGTTTAAACTTAATCCGAACGAGTTTTTGTATGCTTTGTAGGCAACACAGCTTGGCGGTTACTTCTCACTTTAAAGGAATGTTTGCCCGATGGGTGCCTTTATTTCCGACAAAAAAGTATTTCAACTTCATTTTGAGATTCATGAAGCTCACTGAAGCTTTGTAGGCAACTCAACATAGCGGTTATTTCTCACTTTAAAGGAATATTTGCCCAATGGGTGCCTTTATTTCTGACAAAAAAGTGTTTCAACTACTTTTTGGATACATGAAGCTCTGTAGGTAACTCAAATTAGCGGTTACAACTCACTTGACATGTATATAAGCCCGATGGGTGCCTTTATTTCCGACAAAAAAGTATTTCAACTTCATTTTGAGATTCGTGAAGCTCACTGAAGCTCTGTAGGCAACTCAACATAGCGGTTATTTCTCACTTTAAAGGAATATTTGCCCAATGGGTGCCTTTATTTCTGACAAAAAAGTGTTTCAACTACTTTTTGCATACATGAAGCTCTGTAGGTAACTCAAATTAGCGGTTACAACTCACTTGACATGTATATAAGCCCGATGGGTGCCTTTATTTCCGACAAAAAAGTGTTTCAACTTCATTTTGAGATTCATGAAGCTCACTGAAACTCTGTAGGCAACTGAACATAGCGGTTATTTCTCACTTTAAAGGAATATTTGCCCGATGGGTGCCTTGATTTCTGACAAAGGAGTGTTTTAACTACTTTTTGGATACATGAAGCTCACTAAAGCAACTTAACTCGGTAGTTACATCCTACTTTACATGAATATGTACCCGATGGGTGCCTTGATATCTGGAAAAGGGGTGTTTGACGAGGTTTAAACTTCAATCGAACTAGTTTTTGGAGCCACAGAGTTCACTAAAGCTCTGTAGGCAACTCAACTTAGCGGTTACAACTCACTCTATATGAATGTTTGCCCGATGGGTGCCCTTATTTCTTACCAAGAAAGTGTTTAAACTAGTTTGGAAATCCAGCAAGCTCACTGAAGCTTTGCAAGCAACTCATCTTAGTGGTAACATCCCACGTTACATTAATAATTGACCGATGGGTGCCTTTATTTCTGAAAAAGGAGTGTTTGACGAGGTTTAAACTTCAATCGAACTAGTTTTTAGAGTCATGGAGTTCATTGAAGCTGAGTAGGCCACTCATCTTAGCGGTTACATCCCACTTTAAGTAAATATTTGCCCGATGGGAGCCTTGATTTCTGACAATAGGGTGTTTGAACTAGCTTTTGGATACTTTAAGTTCATTAAAGCGCTGTGGGCAACTTAACTTGGCGGTTACATCCCACTTTAAAAGTATATTTGCCCGATGGGTGCCTTTGTTTCTGGCTAAGAAGTTGTTGAAGGTGTTTAACTTAAATTCGAAATAGTTTTTGCGCCGCTGCGTAACCAAAGATCCACTAGGAAACACTTAATGATGATGTACCGACGACGCAGTGGACCAAAGCAGCACCCAGAGGGTCACTTTCATTGATTACTTCTTCAAAAATGATTACCAAAGAAGCATTTTACCTTCCTTAAACGTAATTCAAATAAGTTTTTGCACCCAAAATCTCAATAATGTACCAAAACTGAAGATTTGTAGGAGAGTTTTGATTCACCAAAATTCACTCACTTATCCAAACTGCCCTCGTACATATATACGAACTAGCGAATTTGTAATTATTGTAGTATAACGTGTTAAAAACAGAAGACGGTAACGGAGAAAACGATTCATGTGATGAAATATCTGCGGTCTTGCCAAAGATTCAAAATAATTAATATACTTAGCTGGGGTTTTTTTGTGTAGGCCCTTACCCATAACCTACCTATTATACACTCGATAATTATATTATTAGATATTATATACGTATACTCTAAATATACATAATATATACATGATATACATACAAGCTCACCTTTTTGGCTATGTGTTTTTCAAAGAATTGTACAACTTGAACTATTACGCCTTTCAAAAAACCAAAAACAAAAAACAAACAACAAACAACATAAAAGATACACCTAAAAGCCCGCCTAAGATAGAGGATACATACAAACCTGCATGCATGCATACATACATTGTACATGAGATCTACCATCACGAACCCAAATATGTTGGGTTTTGTATGGGATTCCTTTCGATTTTTTTTTTCGCTCAGGGATAAAATGATATTATTGGTTCGTGATTGGGCCTCATTAGAATTACATACATACATACATACATATGTACATACATACTTATGTACATATATGTACATACATCTATGTTAATGAATTCCATTCTACTCAATGTGCTAACCTGATGAAAGCAGTTCTATGTAGTTAGTGTTTAAAAAACAAAGACCAGCTACCATCTACATACATATATATGAATACATACAAACATACGCATACTTAATATATACATTCATACACATACATATATATAGATATATATTGAACATTGTGTTGCGTATTCAATAAAATAATAAACAAACCAAAAATTACAAACAAACAAAATAAACGTTTAAAGACTTTTAACATTTGGAATCTTCATCAGTGATGTCAAATCAGCTATTTTCCCCGTCAAATCTTAAATGTCCCATTTCTACTACAATTGGTTTTAGTATAGTTTGAACTCGAAAATCGATTTCAAAATGTTTTTTTAAGGGAACCTTTCAAGTAATAGCTGACATTGTGACAATACAATAAAGAAACTAACGCACCCACCAAGACTGCTCACTAAATATGTAGACGACTTATTTGCGATAATCAAGGAAACCGTGGTCCAAAATACACTAGACGCACTCAACTCTTTCAATCGGAACACCAATTCACATATAGATGGAAAACTTCCCTATTTGGATACGACTATCAATAGATATGGAAATAAAGTAATACTTAACTGGTACAAAAAAGCATCAGGATGAATAATCAATTTTTACTCTAAACATGCAAAAAATATGATTATAAATACAGCGGTTAGCTGTATTAACAGGATGCTTAGCATTAGCGACGAGACATACCACAATGACATAATTTCCGAAATTAAAATTATACTGCAGAATAATGACTTTCCTATGAGTGTTATAAAAACATTAACAGAGAGAAACAAGACTACAAATCCAATAGAGGATAGACAACCCAAGTCGTATAGATCACTAACCTATGTACTGTAAAAAAAGTCATACAATTAGCTCACAAACCAACAAACACAATGGGACAATTATTCAACAAGACTAAGTCTAAAATTGACAAAACAAACAAAAGTAATGTGATATACAAAATACCATGTAATGGGAATTCAAGAAACGCGTGCAATAAACTTTACATAGGAACAACAAAGACAAAACTCAAAACGAGGATATCCCAACATAAATCCGATTATAAACTCCGACACCAAACGACCATACAAAAAACTGCACTGTCGACACACTATATGGAGAGCGGACACTCGCCGAATTTCGAAGAAACTACAATCTTACAACAAGAGAACAACTACAGGAAACGCTTTACTCTCGAAATGTTACATATAAAGACGGACATGGCTATATCGACTCGGCTGTTGATGCTGATCAAGATTATATATACTTTATATGGTCGGAAATGATTCCTTCTGGCTGTTACATACATTTGCACGACTTTAGTATACCCTTTTACTCTACGAGTAACGGGTATAAACAATTTTATTTTTTTACTGTTTTACCGAAAAGATTTATTTAGGTCTAAGCTACAACTTTGTGCTGTATTACTTTAAATTTAAATTTAAATTAAAAAACTGTAGAAAAGTGGTCAAAATTTTGATTTTTTGGTCAACTTTTGTAATTTTGAGTATGAAGATGTAATTTTTTTGATTTGCTACAAAGAAATGCTTTGTAGGCCAATCTAAGAGCAACAACTTTGCCAAAGATTTAAAAGCAAAATTCTTAATAGTTTTCGGTTACAGTTTTTAACCTAATTCTCTTTCGGGATTCAGCTACAGTTATTAGTATGTGATATTTTACTTTGACAAATTATGCAGACAAAAGCGGCCCCATTTAGAGTCTCATTTATTCAGTAAATGTACCAAGTTCAAATTTCTTATACAGAAGTATAGCGCTGACGAATCCAGGCATTTTCAAAACTGCGTTGACGGCTAACTGAAGGGTATGGGCAGCATATCTAACCCTTCAGGGGTTCACGCAATATTAATAAAACTAATCCTTTTTTTTTCATCAAATGTTTTACCCATCACTTCAAATCGAAGGACAACTTACTGAGGAATGCAAGGCCGCCATCGCCTTTCCATAAAAATAATGTTTACATTTCCAAAATAAATTTTTCTTATCAAAATTGTTTGGGTGGTGAATTTTACTAAATCTCCTAACAGAACTCGAGAGATTTCTGGGACACCGAGAATTGGTCTTGGGTTGGAATTTGATTGGCAGAGATTTCCGTGACACCTCCTACAATGTGCAGTGATTTCGCACACTTTTCGCAAGTATTTTTGCTTTTTCGGTTGAGAGTATATTTCCAGTGGAATAACCAAATTTGAAAATGTACATATATGTATCAGTGGAATCATTTCAAGGCTCCACATACAAAAGTATTCAATACGTGATTTTTATATTATGGAAAATCTACCGATATTACAAAATATTTAAATCAGGGGGGAAAAAAGATAAATTGGCCACTCTGAATCTGTGAGCCTCATATTAGGGATGGACATTCTATTGTGCCGATAGCAAATCTGTTACGTTTTGCGTTACGTATCAATTCACTCACTCTTTATCCCTCTCTCAACACTAAATATTGCTCATCTCCAATACAAATGGATAAGGAGCGACAGGCCTACGAAGCGCTATTACTCACCATAAATGGACGCTCGACAGGATTGCACTTGGATGTGGGGTTACATGAACAGCAGTTATCACTGTTAAGCCACATCCAAAAGGCTGCAAATGACACGCAAGGCTGTCAGGTGGAGAAACTCAAACAGCTGTTGGAGGGTGCAGCGGCCGTTGACACAGACCTCCTAAAGACCTGGCTGGTGTGGCTTAATGAACTGCTGCTGGTCAAGAAATTGCAGCTGCTTGGCGAACCCAAAGAGCTGGTGGAGTGGCTGCTACAATGGAAGTTGGTGGAGCAGGAACATGAGCTGAGCCTGCTGTTGAGTCTATTAACATTAATGCCCCTGGAGGAATTAAAGAATTATTGGAACCAGCTGGCGCAAATGAGTCAACCTTCAAGCCTAGAAGCTTCCAGGCTGTTGATTTTATGCCAGGATTTGACATACTCCGAGGAAGTAACTTTAAGCGAACAATTGGCAGATTCGCTGATGCAGCCACATTTTGAGGGACGTTGGCTGCAAAGCAAGTCGGAGGAGCTGCAGGCGATGCAAATGGCACAGACGCTACAGCTGCTGGCCAAAATTGTGTCACAGCAGACGGACTATGTGGAGCAACATGCGCCACAGTTGATGGGCTTGTGTCTGGCCCAGTTGCAATTTGGTGTGTCTGGTGAGAGTAAACTGCCTAGGAGAATACAACCTGCCCAGCAGTCGGCGGGTCATGGTCAGGAGGAGGAGGAAATTGTGACAACAGCTAACAATCGCTCGGGGGGACGACGCAACAAGGCAAGAAAAATGCGTTCACTTACGAAGCAAAGGCAAGTACAGGCGGAGACCGCAACCACGGGCGGTGATCGACTACTACTGCTGGGACATCAGGATTATGGCTGTCGTACGGGTGACTCCGACACGGATCAGCAGCAACAACAGCCGCCGGCGCAGCGAACACTGCAGCAGCTGCAGGCTAAAGTCAGAATCTCGGCGCTGCAGTTGATGAGTGTACTGACCAAACAGCTAACGCGTCGCTCACTCTACGGCTACTGGCATGTACTCTTTCCCAGCAATGAGCCCACGGTTAAGGATAATTTGCTCTCCATTGGCCAATTGGATGGTAATCCACGATGTCGTGCCTTGGCCTTGCAGCTGGCTGCCCAATTGTTTTATGGCTCCAAGGGTTATCTCAGCCAGGCCAGCTCCAAGGGTCCAGTGAACTATACACCCTTTGCCGTCAGCCTGGCCAGCTCTGTGTTGGCTTCGTATAGGGCTTTGACCTCCATACTGGAGAAAGAATACGTTCCGCCGGTTTTGATGCAGTGTCTGAAATGTTTGGCCGTTTTGGTGCAGGCCACACCGTTTGAGCAACTGGAAATGGGCTTTGTCTATGAGTTTGTGCCACATGTGAAGAAGTTTACACGACATGAGGATACCCCGGTGGCGGTGTGTGCATTGCTGGTGATGGAAATGTTGGTTGCTGCCCCCCGATTGACACAGGAAATAGCCTGTGCGGTGGGTTTGTCCAAGCCAACGATGGTCAAGTTGGAGCCGACTGGCCTAGAGCTGTATGATTCCGAGGAGGAGGTAGAGGAGGAGGAGGAGGCGGCGAAGGTGTTGGCGCCACAGTCTGTACCTGCCATACCACGAAATTCCTGGTTACTTCGTCAGGTTTTGCGTCATCTGGACAGCAAAAGCACTGTCCCAGCCTTACGTGTGGAGTGCCTGCAGGTGTTGCTAGCCATGGCCACACATTTTGCTCTGCTGCAGCAGCACTTGTCACGCCTTAGCCAAATAATCCGGTCCAGCTTAATGGAATCCTCGCAAGATGTACGTTTGTATGCGGCCCGTTGTCTGGACGCTTTGGGTTATCAAATGGGCCGACAGTCGCTGGCACAGGAGCAGCATTTGAACTTCTGGTTAACCCTGTTGCCCTCCATTTACGCTGCCTACACAGACTCGGCCAGTTCCTCCTTAAAGTGTGCATTGTGCGATGCTTTGGCTAATCTGGACAGCCCGAGTTTTGAACGCCTGCCCTTGGCCCAACGCAACGGACTGTTGGCCTTTCTTGGTGGCTGCAGCAGCGACGATGCCGAGGAGAAACTGGTGCGTGGAGCTGCTTTACGGGCACTGGCCGTATACGTGCTGCATCCCAGTTTGCGTGCCGATTTGGTGTTTATCGAAAATGCGGCCGAGATGACGCTGCGCCTGTGCGGCGACACTCAGCTGGCGGTGAGGATTAAAGCCTCCTGGGCCTTGGGCAATATCAGTGATGCTCTGGTCGCTGGACTCTCCAACGAACGCATTTCGGATCCACTGCTAAGCCGTTTAATTGAAGCCGCCAGCCAGTCATGCAGCGATCATGACAAGGTGCGTGCCAATGCGGTGCGTGCTTTGGGCAATCTGTTGCAGTTAATTCCCGGCGAGGATCGCTCTGAGATAATGGAGCGTGGTCTGGGCAAACTGTTGGATTGTGTGCGTTCCGCTGGCAGTGCCAAGGTTAAATGGAATGCCTGCTATGCTTTGGGCAATTTGGTCAAGCATCGCGCCATTTTCTCCTCCAGCGGCAGCAGCCTCCTCTTCCCCTGCCTGGCCCAGTTGATTGTGCAGCATGGCAACTTCAAGGTGCGCATCAATGCCACTGCCGTATTGCTGCAAGTAGAGCAGAGATCCGATTTTGGCACCCATTTCGCTTCGGTGTGGCGTTCCCTATTGGCGGCCATTGAGCGATCAAATGCTTTGGACAACTTCGAGGAGTACAATCACAGGGATGGCTTGCAGCAACAATTATGCCTGGCCATGGCCCATCTAATGGCATATGCACGTCCCGATGATTTGCCCAATTGTCGTTTAGCCCTGGAGGAACATTTGGAAGTGGTAACAGCCACTTGGCGGCGGGTGGCCTATCGCATAGTAGCCGAGCAGGCAGCTCCTTTATTCACCTGCAGTTCATTGCTGGCACAACGTTTGCATTCCACAAGTGGCGAACAGCGATCCGCTTTAGGTTTCATAACGGAGGCACTGCGTTTGGAAAGTTAACAGATTGTATTATTATTAAATGCAACTTTTTTCATTGAAATTGTTTAATTTGAAACCATTTATTTTAGAAAAAGTGATAGTGATAGAAGATGGTGGATATTTCATCAAGAAGTCGGCAATCCGGTGCTTCAGTTGTGATCCCGATATCGTCGGGCATTATGGATGTACACTGCCCGACAACCGACTAGCACACCCTATGGTCCGAGTCTTAGGAGCTTAATATCAGGAAAACAAATAAAGCTTTTAAGATGATTTTTGTTGCCTATAAAATTATACACGAGAATAAATGATAGATAGTTTATTAACTTTATTAATAACATTTTAAATGAATTTAAACAAACTTAACATAAAAAATTATGTTATTAATTTATTTAATTTTAATTTTAATTTTTATTAATTTATTTTTCCGACATTTGATTAGCACAGTCGCTTAAAAACTTTAAATAACAAAAGAAAATGGATTCAAATTTCATTCAAATTATTTTTTAACATTAATTTCAATATTTTCGATCATATTTGTAAAATAATTTAAAATGTGTTGAGCCTCCACGGTTAAGTAAGACTTCGTACATCCGCTTGGGTAAGGAGTCATATAATTTTTTAAATGTAATTGAGTGAAATAGCCTCCCAGGACTCTTTTTTTTTTTCCTTCAATGATCACTATATCGTTGTAATACTAACTATACCTTGCACCGTGTCCTCTGTGCTGATTACAATAAACTCTATCGAATAATTAGCTCGGAAGCCTCTCTTCCTGCTATAAAAATTTATATTTTAACTTATTTAGCCCGTAGTTAACATTACTTTATGTTCTTCCTTCACGATTTCGTGCCACACGTTAGTGACTGCGCCTCTCGGTCAGCTGGGCGGCTGCTATTTTGCCTGGGGTTCACGCGTAACAAGCTTCGGCTTGGTGTCGCATGGGCCACTTGAATGTACTGCGCATTGTACGTCCACGTCCGTCTTACTTTTTTCTATATGAAGTTGGCCAGGAATTTGTAGTTTCAAAAAACAACTCGTCCTAAAAAGTGCCATTTCCGCACCAATTTTTATAAAATCGCCCTGTGACATGCAATTTCTGTGACGTCAATGTAAACACTTTTGACTTCTGGGTTCTTTTGTCACAGAGAGTCACAGACAACATTGTCACAGTGTGACGCTATGTAACCCAGCCTTACATGAATTCATGTATTTGAACAAATTCACGTTGCAAAGGGATATAAAGGGATGCTTATTACTTACAAATGTTTAGGGAATCAAGTTTTCTTGTTCACGTTTTACCTGCTTTTTGCATAAATCCCATTAATTTAAATATCCTAATTATTGCCACCAGGCCAGTGTGACCCCAAAACGCAAGGACTGTAACGTTTACCAACACTTCAAGCACCATTTCCTTTTCCCACAATCACTTGTCAGAAGCAGACGTGAAAAAAAAGCTGCGCAATTGATTTTAGTCATACAAATTTTAACAAGAAAAAGCAACAATGAAAGTTCTTGGAAACACCAAGGAGAACAATTTCTCTCGCACTGAGGGCCGTCGTCACATGAAGGCGCCTGCAGCGCAAACGCCTGTGGATGACGTCAAGAAAAACTTGACTTTTATGCTCAGTTTGGAGTGTGTGCGCAATCTAATAGGCGACATGCGTAGCATTGCTGATCAGGATGTGGGACCTGTTCCGGACGCCATGAGTAGACAGGAGCCCGAACCAAAAAAAATCACCGGCTGGTCCACCGTGTATCTATCCAACTGCGAGGGGGTTAGTAACTATTCCATTTTGCTGGCCCTCGATTGGTTGCTGATGCCCCTAAAAGTGGAGACGTTTGACTTCAAACGCTACGGAGAGGAAGATGGACGTGGACAGTTCCTGGTGGATAATATGTTGGTTGCCAATCGTATGAAACGTCTGAGTAACAAATTGGCTATTCTCTACACTGGCAAAAGAATCCGCATGCACGTAGTGATGGGTCTACCCAGATCGGTCGTGGATAAGCCAATAACTGCGGAATTGGTTGAAGCCTTAAAGGTTACGTTATTGGCACAATATGATGGTGTCGAGAAGCGCCTTAATCTGGAACGTTTCCATGCGAACGCGGAATTGGCTGGGCAAATTTATCCTCTTCTTGAGGAGAAGTTTCTGGAGTGTGTCTTGGAACTGATATGTCGCGAGCTGCCCTTAGTGGCAATAATAAGCATTAAAAACAATTGCTTGAGCTCGTTAAGCGCTTTCGGAAGACTGTCGGCAGTATTACCCAAATTGGAATATCTAGATTTGAGTTCCAACTGCATTCAAGATGTGGCAGAATTGAACTATCTTAGCAATTGGAATATCCGTACGCTAAATTTATCGGGGAATCGTGTAGCTAAGACCGATTGGAAGCAACTTCAGGCAATTTTGAGTCCTTCCGGTTATGACGGTCGGTTGATAATTAACGATACTTTGAGTATTAACCTGCCGGAGAAGAAGGTGAATACGCAGGTGGACACACGCCATATTAAGATGGAAGAGCCAGAGCCGAGACGCATAATTGAGGAAGCTCCCGATGATGAAGATGCTAAACCCAATGCTCAAGATAAGGCAGTAGAGCACACCACCAACTCTATGCCTGAGATGCAAATGCCTCCCTTGGTGCCCTTGGTGCCATACAGCCACGCCAAGGAGAACAATGAGATGCAGATGCCTCCCTTGGTGCCCTTGGTGCCATACAGCCACGCCAAGGAGAACAATGAGATGCAGATGCCTCCCTTGGTGCCCTTGGTGTCATACAGCCACGCAGGAAATTGATAATACTCTGCTGCTGGATGAGGAAAACTGCCTTTTGATTATCGATAAGGATATCCTTCGAGGCGATGATGATGACCTATAAAAATAGCCCAACTAAAATTTCATTTTTTTTTTTTACACACACAACCACACATCACATACAAACTCAACTGTTTAAACTTAAAATAAAATAACGATTTCCTCAAGCAAAATTTTAAGTTTAGTTGTTATTTTTTTTCGAAACCTTCACACAGGGCCCAAGCGGAGCTCCCAGACGGCACAAGAATTTGGAAATACAAATTGTAAGTTTACATTAATTAAAGTATAAAGTATGTAATTGCTGTATTTGTACCATTAATTGATGATTTGTTAACCAATTGATACCCTGACAATTTTTAAATATCTTTTGTAAGGAACTGTGCAAATTAATTCCTTTAAGACTTTTCACTTGAGTTTCGACCACTCATTGATGTCCTTAAAGTGTTTATGTAATAATTTGAGTATTGCCGGCTTTAGGTCAAGTAAAACACACAAATATGTATGATGTTTTCCAATATATTTCGGTTGCTCCTCGGCAACCATCTTCAGGGACACTACAAAAACAATTTACCAATTACATTTTAACATTGATTCGATCAAAACAAAAAAGAAGATTTTTAACATACATTATTTTACACGTCTGCTCCGTTCGGCGTGGAGTTGGATACTGATCTATTACAATGTGCAACAGTAAAAAGTTGATAGAGTCGAGACCAAAAAAATCTAAAAGGGTATGATGATAGTACAAAAAACTTCGCTGGGTTTGGCCCGGTTAGCTGCCGTTTTCTTTTTATTGCATTTTCAAGTTTTCAGCTTCTAATTGGGATTCGCCACTCCATATCTCGTAAACTATTTGGAATTTTGCTTTGACGTCTTAGAGGAAGTCGTTGCTTTTGCTTTGGGTTACAAAACATTCTCAAGTAGCAAGTCAAAAAAGTCACATCTTTATACTCAAAATTACAAAAATGTCTTGAAATCATCATGTTTTCCCCTCATTTTGTACTA
Organism: Lordiphosa magnipectinata; assembly: GCA_037044535.1. Taxonomy (NCBI): domain Eukaryota; kingdom Metazoa; phylum Arthropoda; class Insecta; order Diptera; family Drosophilidae; genus Lordiphosa; species Lordiphosa magnipectinata. The sequence goes on along the minus strand of JBAMBO010002140.1, from coordinate 19,328 downwards.
TTTTTCAACTTTGTCTTCAAAACTGTAACGAATTTGATTAAGCAATGCAGTACAAAAACGTAGCTTGAACTTAAATAAACAAATAATTGGAACATACAAACTTCATTCGATTGGTCCTTCGTATAGTTACGGACCCTTAAGCTTGTAGAATTGGAACCAAAACTCGAAAAATGGTAATTTTTGGTACCAATTGGCCGATACAGTCAAAAATTTCGATTGTTTTGTATTAAATCAAGAATATAGAAAAAAAACATAACTTAAGAACTGTAATTAAATAAATTTATTATTTTTACTTTTTTAACGAAAATGTTAGTTTTTTCGAGTTTTGAGTATATGAAAGAGTAACTTAATGAAGTTGGTTCGTTCTAATGGTTTGTTTATTTTGGTCTAAGCTACAACTTTGTGCTGTATTACTTGTCCAAATTTGAAACGGGTTTCAACATCAAGTTGAAAGACTGTAGAAATGTGGTCAAAACTTGGCTTTTTTGGGCCACTTTTGTAATTTTGAGTATGAAGATATTATATAATTTTTTTGATTTGCTACAAAGAAATGTTTTGCAGACCACGCCAAGAGCAAAAACTTTGTAAGAGATTTAAAAGCAAAATTCACTATAGTTTACGAAATATAGAATCGTTAGTCCTACTCTGAAGCTGAAAAGTTCAAAGTGCAATAAAAAGAAAACGGCAGCTAGTCAGACCAAACCCAGACAGGGTTTTTATACTACCATCACACCCTTTCAGAATTTTTTGGTCTCGACGCTATCAACTTTTTTGAGTTCAAAAATGTGTCACAGTGTTACATAGTTTACAAGCTTTTCCCAGCCCATTTCTAGTAAATATAAGTCCCGTCTCGTCGAACCAAGATCCAAACAAAAAAAGAGTGTTTTTTTTTTAATTCCTTTATACAACAAAAACATAATACAAAAAGTAAGACGGAAACATCTTAAACCTGCTGGAGGGCCGCAAGGCATTGCTTCGCAGATTTGATGCCTCGACTACTCACTGGTTCTACGTTGCACATCTAGTCTCCGTAGCTTAGCCATCAACACGTATGGGACTAAATTATCTTCGGCTATATCACCGTCACCGGCTATATCACCATCACCCTGGATAGTTCCGCCCTTTCAGCCTGAAACCTTTTACACACGAACAAGACGTGCCTGGCGTCCTCCACAGGGCCTTCTTCGCAGCATGTGCACTCTTCGCAATCATCATGGCCGACTCTTTTCAGGAGCTTCTAAAACAGCCGTGCCCACTGAGAAGCTGAGTTAGGTAAAAGTTCACCTCGCCGTGTTTTCTAGACAGCCATGGCAATCACTTCGGGATTAGGCTATGGGTCCAGCGACCCTTAGTGGATAGGTCCCAACGGTGCTGCCACTTCTCAATGCTCCGCTCCCTCGCTTCCTGCGGATGTATAACCCTGTTAGGTTGAATTGCGCCACTCAACCGTGAAGCCCTGTACCTCTCATTTGCTTCTGTGGCCAGCTCGCAAAGTGGAATCATCCCGGCAATGAACAAAGCAGCATCTTCTGACACCGTACGGTACGCAGAAGAGATCCTGAGCGCACTCAGACGGTACGCCCCACTTACGCCCTTTATGTAGCTAGAGAACACCATGGAACGATGCCAGATTGGCGCCGAAAAAAGAGTGTGTGTCCTGGGACAATTTGCTTAAGCTATATACGTATGGAAATCTGTAACTGCTTTGTTTTTTTTGTTGTACATACACACTTCCTACATTTCTGTGTGTGACGTTTTACGTTTGCTCTCGCTATCACTCTCCCACCCTCACTTTTTTCCCCCTCTTCCACCCTCTCGCTCCCGCTCCTTCTCTTACTCTCTCGCGCTTTGAATTTGTACAAAAAACACATCGCACACATAACACACACTGTCATTAACCTGTGGGAAACTTTTTTTTTGTGGCATTTTCACCTCTCCTGTGCCAAATTTTCTAAATTTTCTTTCTTAGTGAGCGCCTGCATAAATAAACAAAGGTCTATGCCAAATCGTAGATTTCTAGGTTAAGCGGTATTGGCTGTGCGTTGATTATTTGTCAGTCAGTCGGGCCTACAGATTTATAAGTATACAGGCCTGTTCCCGTTTTCGAATTCGACCAAACCAAACCAAATTGTTGAATGTACTCACTTTCAAATACCGACTGTCTTCTACGGCTTTTAACTTCAAAATCTCGTTTACCTTCATTCGACCCTCTTGATGACAAAAAGATTCGCCTGAATTCTTCAATCATTTCTTAGAAATCGCAACTCTTAGCAATTCCGATCAATCGAATTCGAAAACGGGAACAGGCCTGATTGATTTCCAAATTTTGTTTCGTCTGGGATCTCCGCTTGGGCCGTGTGAAGGTCTTTGAGTTCAGTTTGTAGGCTTTTTGTTTAAGTGAAAAAAAAATTAAAACTACTTAAAAATTTAGCTTGAAAAAATTTTTATTTTATGTTAAGTTTAAACAGGTGAGTTTGTATGGGATAAAATAAAATTAAATTTTATATGGGCTATTTTTATAGGTCATCATCGCCTAGGATATTCTCGTCGATAATCAAAACGCAGTTTTCCTCATCCAACAGCAAAGTATTATTACCATAATTAAAGATTCGTGCGATATCAATTGTGTGAGTGGCACTAAGGGAGGCATCTGCTTCTTACATCTTTCGGAATTGTAGAAAGGCCACCCTAGGCATAGGAGAGTTGATCTGCTCTATGGCCTTATGGCCTAGAGCATTGAGTCCGTCATATCAACCATTCAGATTTGTATCCTCAATGCACAATGGAGCATCATCTTCATCATCATCGGGAGCTTGCGACACACAAGCAACTTCACCGCATGAAGAGGATAAATTTGTCCAGCCAATTCGGCGTTCTTATGGAAACGTTCTAGGTTAAGGCGCTTGTCGACACCATCATATTGTGCCCATAAAATAACCTTCAAGGTTTTAACCAATTCCGCTGTTATTGGCTTCTCCACTACCGATCTGGGTAGACCCATTATTACGAGCATGACGATTCTTCCGCAAGTGTTGAGAATAGCCAAATTCCCACCCAGACGTTTTATACGACTAACATATTATCCACCAGGAACACGTTCATCTTCTCCACAGCGTTTGAAGTCAAACATCTCCACTTCTAGAGGCGTCATTACCCATTTGAGGGCCAGCAAAATGGAATCGTTGCTAAACCCCTCGCAGTTGGATATGTACACGGTGGACCAGCCGTTGACTTTGCCTATTTTTGTTGCGGGCTCCTGTCTACTTATGGTGTCCAGAACAGTTCCCATATCCTGATCAGCAATGCGACGCGTGTCGCCGTGTAGATTGCGCACACACCGCACATTTATTCGCATTGGCCAAGTTCTTCTTCTGGTCATCCAGAGGCGTTTGCGCTGCAGGCGCCTTCATGCGTTCATCAGTTTCAGTGAGTCGCAGTGAAATGTGTTTTTAGTTTTTTTTCCAGGCCTGCAAGCTAACACAGAGTCCTTGCCACGGACGCCGTCGGATTTGCAAATTAAGGTACAATTTGATATGGATAGCAGAGTTGAGAAGGCATGTTTTGGAGTCTTCCGACTTCTGGTCAGTCCATTCTGCTATCCATATCAAGGGGTTATATCTGGGTTACCTTGCACGCCTAGACAAAAAATAAATAGCATGAATAATTTATTTAGATACCAGCTGGCTTGCGTTTCATAGCGCCAGAATTACGCTTGCGCTTCGGGGCAGAATGATTACTGTTCCGCTTCTTCGGGGCGGAACGAATCTAAAAGCAAACAATTACGATTGGTAGCACAGGCCGCAACTGCGAATGGCAGCACTTTACATACTTTATGGCTTTTTTTACCCTATTGTGGGGCTTCTAACTTAAATATAAGTATGTATTCACACTTTGGGGGGGTAGAGAGTATGTTCTAGTCGGACTTGTCCGGCTTTCCTTTTTATATGTGAACATTGTGACGGACGCTCTGTGACAATGAAATCACACCAAAAGAACTCGCTTGTCTTGCGCTGTGACACACAATTTCTGTGACATAAACACATTTGACCTGTGAATGGTTTTGTCACAAGTTGCCATAGATAATAGTGTCACAGTGTGACGCAGTGTAAGCCCAGCATTAGCCACAGCATTCACTCTTTGCCACATGATCTGTACAATTCTACTATATATAATTAAAATAAATTTAAGTTAAATTGAGTAACGGGTAGAAGAAGAATGATGAGAATTTAGTGTCAAATTAAAAATCCCAAAAATAAACGAAACTAATGCGTTAGTAACAAATAATCACACGGTACGAACTGTGCCATTAATATTAATGCATTTAGTTGCAAAACAACAACATTAGCATGCATCAACAGCACATGGATCTGCATGCCCCAGTGGACTTGAACAAGGTGAGTTAAGGAATTGTGTGTGTGCGTGTGTATCAATGAATCCCTGTTTCCCTCTGTCCACAGTCCCTGGATGAGATGACGCCAGAGGAGCGCATGCGGTAAGCAAACAAGAACAACAACTGGCCCGCCAGTTCAATGGTCAATTCTTCAAGGGTCTACCCCATTTTGTTATCTTTAGGGCCGAACATCAGCTGATGGTGGAGAAGCATCGTGGTCATGATGCCATGCACTCGGAAATGGTTATCATACTGTTTGTCACCCTGGTCATTGCCCAAATCATACTAGTGGAATGGAAAAAGCGGCACTACAGATCATATTCCTTTGTCACGCTGTTGGCCATGTGGATAATACCGTTGGTCATCTCGATTTCCTTTCGCTGGATACGATTTATAGTGATTTGGCTCATATTCACGGGGATCACCTCGCTGGTGATGCGACGTGCCATTAGCAAACCCATACAAGGCACAACGCCCAGGTGAGTGACTAAAAAAGCTTGAAAGTGGATTAGTTATAACACTCCCTTTTCCCGTCAGGTTGGTGTACAAATGGTTCTATTTCATCTACAAACTAAGCTATGGCCTGGGTCTGGTGGGTTATTTGGTCATTATGGCCGCCTTTTTGGGGATGAACTATATATTCTCGCAACCGCCCAACACCTGGATGGATGTGGGTCTTATGTTCTGTTTCTACGGCCTTTATATAGGTGTACTGGGTAGGGATATCTCCGAAATCTGTTCGGATAAAATGGCTGCTGCCATAGGCGTAAGTAGAACCAGTAGCCACCTCTTTTGTCCACTCTAATGTGAACTTTGGTTTCCATTTAGTACTATGCACCCCAGGGCATTCCCACACGCCATTTGGATCAAAATGTGTGCGCTGTGTGCGGCAATCAGCTGCTGGTGTCAGAAAAGGAAGAGGGTGTCATTGAGAATACCTACAAGTTGTCCTGCAATCATGTGTTTCATGAGTTTTGCATACGCGGCTGGTGTATTGTGGGCAAGAAGCAGACATGTCCCTACTGCAAGGAGAAAGTCGATTTGCAGAAAATGTTTCGCAATCCGTAAGAAGGCCAGGGAAATGCTGAATGAAACCCATAAAGCTAACCATACTCATTTTCAGTTGGGAGAAGCCGCATGTTTTATATGGACGTCTGTTGGATTGGATTCGTTGGCTAGTGGCCTGGCAGCCGCTGATTTTCTTTATAGTACAAGGCATCAATTGGATGTTGGGCCTAGAATAAGTGACGCCCCGACCCGCCCCGCCCCCAACCGCCGTTCCGCATTCGCAGCATCTAGTCAAGCACACCACAAACCACAGCAAAGACCAAAAAGAAAAACCAAACACAGCTGCTCAGCATTCCCGGAATAAAAACCCCCATTTCCTATTTGGTTCTCCTTCTCCTACTTTCCCCTCCACCCCTACCATTATTCAGTTTTAAATCTAATCGTAAATGCTATTTTAGATATCGACTATATTACTATTATACTATTACTAACTAACTATTATACAACAACAACAACAATGTATTGTAGTATGTACTAGCCATGTGTTTGTACATATGTGTATGTATGTGTGTGTGCGTGTATGTTTGTGCTATGTCATGCTCTAATATTGATGACGATGTGTTTCATTTTTTGTGCACTCTGGAACTCTGGATAAAGAACTTATCAAATACATGAAGTTACATGTAAAACCAAGGTCTAAGCTGAATCTCGGGTAGGGGAAGGGGGGTTGGGTTGGGGAGAAGTTGTAATAAAATAATACAGATCAAATATGACTTTTGATTCAATTTTTTTTTTAATTTGGCTCTCGGCGCGCTCTCAGCAGTTGTGTGCTTACAGTTATTTCTGTTTTGCACAGTGGGCAAAAGTGGCCAAGTCGACAGTTGAAAATAGAAAACAAAATGAAAGTTAAATTTAAATTAGATAAAAGCGAAAGTAAGGATGCTTAAGGGGGGTCTATTTTCAAAAATTTATTTTTAATAGTAATCAAGTTTATTTTAGAAAATAAATAATACAGAGTTTTCATGCAATGCTTTAACTTAACTTTTACGAAAAATAATTATTATTTGTTAAAATATCGCCATTTTAGTTGGACCCCCTCCCGCGAGTAGTGCCCCGTGATGACCATCACAGCAGCCGTCTGGATCATCTAAATTCAAAAAACCATAAATTAACCTATAGTTTAATAATAAATCCAGTCTTTAATCGAAGCTTTTTTTTTTTTGAAAATTCACAAAATGGCTGCTTTCGAAATTTTAGACTCTGATTTTCGATAAAAAGTGAAAAGTTAATTGTTAAAAAAAATAGTAATTTTCAACAAAAATCCATATCCTTCGATTAAAGACTAGTTTTTAATGCCAAAAATCAAATATCCAAATTTCATCAATACCCACCGAGTGGTTTTTGAGCTATAGTGGTCACCGAATGAAAAAACACAATTTAGATCTCGTATAATTTTGCTGTTAAGTATCGAATTGAATGGAAAAATTTAAATTTTACGTATTTTTATCTGTTGAATACGAATATCACATTTTTTTGCTGATTATTTGAACATTACATTATTTATAGCTAATTGTTTAAACGATTCCTTTGAAAAATTTAATTTTTTCAAATAGATTTTTGATTTTCTTATAATTTAGTAATTTTAAAAACAAAAGTATTCCTTACAAAATTTGGTTTCGCGAGAAAAATTAAGTGCGACTTGCGATTTACGATTACGATTTTTATCTTAAACAATTTTTAGCCTAATAGAGTAAATCCAATATTTATATTAAATCATCAATACCTGGACCATATAAGAATTCTGCAGATGTTGAAGGTTCTAAAATATCCATTATAGGCGTGATGAAATCTAGACGTTCAATGTTGCTTTAGTAATTATTGAATATGGGCATTTCCAAACTGACGTGACGTTACGTTCGTACGAAAAGATCTTATTGAAAAATATGAAAATATTGGATTTTTAAAAAGATTGTTCTATATTTGGGTAGCAATTAAGCAGCACAATAATTAGCAAAAACAATGACATCAATCGATCATAAGGAGTTAAAGATAAAGGCAATCATATATGCTGGCGTGACGTTACATAAAACGGAAGTGGGTTTTGACTTGTTTTAGAAAAATTCAAAATTCTGCGAATTGTGCAAAGTTTTTTGTATAACAATTTGTTTTAGTATGATTTGAAATAGTACAAGCTTATTTTCCAGGTTATCTTATTCAAAAATGTTTGCCCAATTTTTTTTTATTTACATAAGTATCTGATGTGACGTTACCTGGCGTTACGTTACTTAAATTTCCTCATTATATTTATGTTGTTTTTGTTATAATATAAAGCAGAAACTTACAGTTAATCGCAATCATATAGTTTCTTATGGTTCTGCATTATTTTTTAACTCTTTGTACCCTTAGAAATAGTTTAGAGACCAAAGATCAATGCAATCTAAAGGCATTTTTATGACAACAAAAAGTATCCAAATGAGAAAAATGGCGCTTGCGCGACTTTGCATTCGAAAATATCGAAATGGGTTATGAATATATTTAAATTGGCTCATGTTAGTTCATTTTCATTATTTCCGCATGAAAAAATAATAATAAATAGTGTTTTTAAGTACTTTTCATTTTTCGGTCTCGGTGGACTTTTCTGTGGAAATGCCCATATCTCGAAAACTATTCATCGGATTGACTTAAAATTTTTAGAGAATATTCTTGAAACATCATACTTTAAGAATACGAAAATTTTAATGAAATAATGCTTTGTTCCTAATTGGACAATGTTGTGCTACAAACGGACTCAAAGAAACCGCCTTTATCTGTGACATCTCTGTTGCAGTGTTGCCCTTTTAGCTATTTAGTTGCTAGATCTACATATAATGACAGGATTATGTTTGTGATCAACGACCTACAGCCTAAACCATAAGAGTTATTAATAAGGAAGCATTTCTCAATGCAATTCCCATTAGCACTCCAAAATGGATGGATTTCAAATGGTGAAAATAACTAGAAACTGATATAGGAAAATTAAAAAGTAAAGGGAAAGCTAACTTCGGCTCGACCGAAGTTTATATGTGTACCCTTACAGCTTGTATAATTCATATAATTTAAGGTTTTAAATGATTTTCGTCGAACCATATTTGCTAAGTTATTTTTCAAACTCAGCAATAGATGGCGCCACTACTTTGACAACTTGCTTGTCAGTTTGTTATATGGCAGCTGTACGTTATATTCATCAGATTTGGACCAAACTCCTCAAAAAAATTGTTTGGAAACCGATAATATTCATAACTGGAAAGTATAAAGACGCTACCATTGAAAACAAAAAAGATTTTCTCACTAGAACTACTTTTTCGACCGATCTTTCCTATGGCAGCTATACGCTATAGTCATCCGAGTTGGGTCAAACTTGGCAGAATTGTTTAGTAGCATATAATATTGGTGTTTGGGAGCTAAAGCATTGAAAACAAAAAAATTTCTCTTACTAAGACTTTTTTTCAGACCAACTTTTGTATGGCAGCTATACTAAATAGTTGTCCGATTTTCATCAAACTTGGTGGAATTATGTGAAAACATAGAAAACTTATAAGTACGGGTTGGAGACGCTTGTGTTGAAAACAAAACTGTTATAGTCATCCGATCCGGCCGGTTCCAACACATGTGCATTGTATTTGTACCAAAAAACTTCGTTCAAAGTTTTTCTATGATAGCTTAAAAACTGACGCAGGAGATAGCATAGAAACAGACAGACTGACATGGCTATATCAACTCGGCTCGTCATGCTGATCAAGAATATAAATCAGCGATGCCCAGCCGTATGCTCTTTGGGTACTTTTTGTTTTTGTAATTGCACCGAAGATAGGAAATCAATGATCGTATACATGCAGGGCGCGAGGTATACAAACCGACACACATGCAAACGATTTCATGTGTATGTGTCGCGTAGCACAAAAACCGGGTTTGTTCCCTTCTTTGATTGGTGTTTGCGCGCGCAACCAAACTGACCAACAACAATTTCATGTGATTTTGTTGTTGCCTTACCCAATTTCATTATTGGTGTTGGTGCTTTTCTTTGAGAGTATTGGTGAGTGCTCTGCCGTATGCTGCTTTTGGGCATGCCTGATATAAATACTTTATGTGATCGAAGATGCTTCCTTCTACGCGTTACAAACATCTGGACAATTTTAATATACCCTCTACAAGGGTTTCCAAAAAAACTAATTTTAAAACATATACAATTTAAGAACAAACAAAAGTTTTGAAATTTCACTTGTAGAGATTATTATCTATATTTTTTGAAATACAGTAGGGTGTCCCACAAACACTTTTTATACCCTTGTTTTGCGCAGAAGTTTGCAACGCATAGAAATTTTCATTTCCGACCCCATAAACTATATATATTCTTGATCAGGGCGACGAGCTGAGTCGATTGAGCTTTGTCCGTCCGTCTGTCTGTCCATCTGTCTGTTTCTACGCCAACTAGTATCTCAGTTTTAAAGCTATCGAGCTGAAATTTTGCACAGAGTCTTCTTTTTAGCTGTCATAGGAACCATCGGTCGGAAAATGAGTCTTAGCGAGAAAACTTTTTTGTTTTAAACTTTATCTTTCTTAAACTCGGCGATTTTTAATTTGATATGTTTTCAAAAAGATTCGCGAAATTTGGTCGAAATCAGATGTTTATCTGCCGGAAAATGCCGTTAACCGAAATAAACCGTTTCAAATGACGTACCGGAACCGGAACCGATACTAATTTTTTTTTGAGAACCGAAAACCGTTTACCGATATTAATGGAACCGATAGCACCGTACCGGTACAGTTTCGGTTTTTTTGTCCTTTGCAGAGCGCATCGTAGTTTTGGTCAGGATGCCAAAATATTTGCGGGCGGAAGACATCTTCAACATTTGCTCCAGTTTTGCGGCTCCAGATAGCGACTTTCTTCTGCACCGGAAAGTGTGCGACACAGTTCGCGAAATTGTACGCATATTAGTGTTCATTTGGATACACTGCAAATTGGAAATATAAAAAAATTCGTCCTCTATAGCATAAACGTTTGCTTAAAGAAAGCGAGGAAAATCACTTTTAGAAAACAATGCTTTCTATGTGTTCATCTACTGTTGATTTTCTGGTTGGGTGGGTGGTTTGAATTGTAATTAATTAATCTGCCCGGTGCCATTGGTTTTGTATACCAGTTGAATATTAGTTTTTCCTTGTGGCATATTTTGGGACCCTAGTTATAACGTAACGCAAAGTACTGAGCAAAAAAATTGTAAATCAATCTTTTAATAAATATTTATGCACAAATTTCGTCGATTGCTGATCAATCACTGCTTAATGATGAATGCAGTTCTAATACTAGTTCATCTAAAAGCGCCGACAAAGTTGAGGCATATATGATATTGCAGGAAAATGATCTTGGTGATAAAAGTACATCAATTGTGTCAACAAATAAGCTGGATTCCATTAAGACCTTTTTCATATTTAATTGTGTTCGAAACCCTGAAAACATTCTTAACTCATGATTAAAATCAGTCAAAAAGTTTCCACAATTGTATCTCAGAATTTAATTTTTCCAATATTAAAAATAAGTACTACTTATACCGGTACGTACCGGTATACCGAAATAAAAATCCGGGTACCGTATCGAAACCGAAAACCGAAATAGAACCTTTAACCGAAAAATCCATTTCGGTACGTATCGGTACCGGAACCGGAATCGAAATTCGTTTCGGGATTAAGTCCTGTTCTTCTTCTTCTTTATTGGCCCGATGTTGCATCACAACCGCTTGACGGTCTTGGCCTCTGCAATGAATGCCCTCCACTCGCTTTTGCATTGTGCGAGCTGGCACCAGTTGTTCACACCAAGGTTGGAAATGTCTTTCCGCACTTGATCATCCCATCTTAGTGGTGGGCGACCCCTCCTGCCTTGTCCTCCAAAGTCAGCCGCCTTCGCTTTGTACATCTTTTTTACTGGAGCTTCTTCATCCATCCGGATTACATGTCCTAACCAGCGCAGGCGCTGTTGCTTTATGCGCTTGACTAGACTGATGTCCTTATAGAGCTCATACAGTTCGTGATTCATTCGAATGCGGTATCCATCGCCAACTTTGAAAGGTCCACATATCCTCCGAAAGATTTTTCGCTCGAAAACGCCAATCGCCTCCTCATCCGCTGCTGTCATTGTCTATGCTTCTGCGCCGTATTGCAGGACTGGGATGATGAGCGATTTGTATAGCGCTATTTTTGTTCTTCGAGAAAAGGCTCTGCTCTTGAACTCCCTACTGAGCCCGTAGTAGCATCGGTTTCCAAGAGTAATTCTTCTTCGGATCTCCAGGCTGATGTTGTTGTCGCCGGTAATCATCGTCAAAATCCTCTACAACCTCAAAGTTGTACTCCCCCATAGTAACAAATTGTCCAAGACGCGTAGACTTCTTGTCCGTGGATACTAGGTACTTTGTCTTGTCCTCGTTTACCGCTAAGACCATCAGTTTAGACTGCTTCTCAATCTCTAAAAAAACGCCCTGCTTACCGCCCGTTCGTTTTTGCCGATAATGTCAATATCATCGGCGTATGCGAGTAGCATTAGATCTTTATAAAGAAATGAGCCCGATCTGTTGGCATTTGGGCACTGGCACAGTATATACTCCATCAGTAGATTAAAGAAGTCACACGATAGGGTGTCACCCTGCCTAAAACCTCCCTTGGTATCAAATGGTTCGGAGAGGTTCTTTCCTATTTTGACGGAGCTTCGAGTGCTTCTCAACGTCATCATGCAAAGTCGAACGTACTTTGCTGGTATACCAAAGGTAGACAGGGCTTCAAAGAACCTTGACCTTATCGGTGTGTCAAAGGCTGATTTATAATCAACAAAAAGATGGTTGGTTTTGATATTTCTCTCATAGGTCTTCTCCAGGGTTTGTCGTAATGTGAATATCTGGTCAGTGGTGGATTTACCAGGTCTGAAGCCACACTGATAAGGTCCGATCAGTGTGCTAATAAGCGGCTTTAGACGTTCACAAACAATGCACGACAGAATCTTATATGCGATGGGAAGGAGACTGATCCCACGGTAGTTGGCGCAAACTGCAGGGTCTCCTTTTTTAAAAAGTGGACAAATTACACTTAGACTCCAATCTTCGGGCATGCTCTCGTCGGACCATATTCTGCTGATGAGTTGGTGCATGCACCTTACCAACTCCTCGCCTCCAGCCTTAAACAGTTCAGCTGGCAGGTCATCTGCACCTGCTGATTTGTTGTTCTTAAGCCTTTTTATTGCTTCACAGACTTCGTGATGGTCCGGTGGGTCTATCTCTATGTTGTCGATTGGTGGTGTCGCTACTACTCCAGAGGCGGTATTGTGTTCGTTGTCGCCTCCCAGCAGGTTGGCGAAATAGCTTCTCCATTTGTCTAGCGCCACTTGCGGATCTGTGACCAGATTTCCATTTTCGTCCTTGCATTCTGTGACTCCGGGCTTGAAACCTTCGGTAACTCGTCTAATCTTTCGATAGAATTTTCGAGTCTCACCCATGCCGAATAGCATCTCGACTTCCTCACGCATGCGCCTTTCTCGCTCATTCTTTTTCCTTCTGAAAAGGCGCTTCTCCTCTCTCCTTTTCTTCCGGTATTGCTCTTTAACAGCCCGCGTTGCTCCCGACTGCAGAGTTCTCCTGTAGGCAGCGTCTTTCTCTGCAGTAGCGTCGCGGCACTCCTCATCATACCAAGTCTGCTTTCGAGGGTGCTCGGCGTATCCGAGTATCTCCTTGGCAGCCGTACTCATGGAGTGTGATATGTGATTCCACTGTTCGCTTACACCAGAAGGGAATGGTGAGTTTTCCCTGAGCAGTTGGGTGAGTTTAGCTGTGTAGGCTTCAGAGGTCCGTTGTGATTGCAGCTTATCGACATTTAGCTTACGACGTGTACTAGTACGTGAGGCATGTGCCACACTGAGCCGCGTGCGCACTTTGGCTGCAACAAGGTGGTGATCCGAGTCTATGTTGGCACCTCGAATCGCACGCACGTCTAGAACACTCGATAAGTGCCTTCCGTCGATCACAACATGACCAATCTGATTTCGCGTTAGTTGATCAGGGGACTTCCAGGTCGCCTTATGGATGTCGCGATGTTTAAACCTGGCACTACTTATGACCATGTTCCTCCCCGCGGCAAAATCTATTAGCCTCTCTCCGTTACCGGAGGTTGTTTCATGAAGGCTAAATCGGCCGACTGTCGAGCCAAAAACTCCTTCTCTCCCAATTTTAGCGTATGTCGTGATCGGGGCAGCGCTCATATAATTGTTCCAGGCGCTCATAGAATTCGTCTTTTATCGAAGCGCCCTTGTCTTCCGTTGGGGCGTGTGCACAGATAAGACTAATATTAAAATATTTAGCCTTAAGTCTGAGTGCGGCTAGTCGCATGTCCACTGGTGTGAAACTGATGACAGCGCGCCGCAGTCTTGCACTGACTGCAAAGCCGCATCCAAACTCATGCTTGGAAGCATGTCCGCTGTAGTAGATCTCCCAGGGTGCATTGGTTGTTGATGTTCTTTTCACCATGCTCCCCTGTCCAATCCATCGCATTTCCTGAAGTGCGGTAACGTCCGATGAATATTTCTCAAGGACATTCACCAACTGGATATCAGCACCGTCTCTGTTGAGGGTGCGAACATTCCAGGTGCATATCCTCAAATCGTGGTTCTTAAAACGTTTGCGTGGGTCGTCTTCAGAGGGGGTCCGTATCCGAGGCATTGTTGTCGCAGTTTTCATTGGTGGAGTTTTTTGACGGCGGTGGGTACCAAACCCGACGCACCAACCCTATATATTGTACCCTGTAGGGAGGGCTCGCCGCTCATGTTAGCCAGAAGCTTTGCGGATGCAAAGCGTTCTGTTTACAGTGGTCACCAACGAGGAGGTGTGAGTCGACTTGAGACGCAGTAAGCCAGGATCGCGCTGGGTTCGCCAAGTTGAACCGATCAGCCGCTTTACCTCACTACATACGCCCCCATTAGGTCCAGAAAAACTATGACTAGAAATTTCTGGACGACCACAATTAAGTCCTGTTGGCAAGGGTATAAAAACTTCAGCACAGACGAAGTTAGCTTGGCCTTTTCGTTTTATTTTCACGGGTGCATAGGCATTTTCTGAAATCTTATAGAGTAAAGTATTTTTGAGTTTTTTTTTCAGATTTTTCGGAAGACGTTTGGAGGTCGCACAAGTCGAATTTCCGAGTTTTCCGTACTGTTTTTGAATTTTACTTATAGCTTGGTTAATAACCACGAATTTCTTAGTTTTCAAATCAACATTTTTAAAGAAAAATGTCAAAATTTTACTTTTATGGGCATACATTACCCGGCGCCACTGCATAGGTAATACATATTTAATACGTAAATTTTGCATAAATTTTGTACAAAAAAAATTCTTAAAATTTCTATGAAAATCCGAAAAACTTGTGTTGCAGTTGCATGATGACCAACTGCTGAAGAATGCATTATGGCCAACTCATTCTCACCTCAATCTAAGTTCATTTAAAAAAGTGTATAAAATCCGATGTCTACTAATTAGTACTATTTTGCATTTATGAGTGAGAATCAAGACAGCTTGAACTCTTACAGCTGCCATAGGTGAGATACCGGCCAAAATTGGAATAGCCGAGGGCAGCATTTACATAAAATAATCTTTAAAAAGTATATGGCAGGCATTGATGTATCGCCTCCAAATAAATATTTCATTCACTATTGCAAAATTTTTTCTTTTAAAATTTTCAAAAAACAAACGGTCAAAAAAAATCAAACAAAAAAAAAAAATTATTATAGCCTCCAGTAGGCCTTGGACATGACAAATGATAAATTAGTTTCAAGCAGTTTGACAAGCCCTCAGAAATGATGTGGCTGCCGTTGAAAACACATCAAAAACTTTCAGTTTTTATTTTATTTTCTTTTTGTTATAAATTATTTTTTTTAAAATCAAATCCTCTGTGCTTATCCATCTATGACGTTATGACCATCGCATCTTGAAGATATATTAATTTTCTTCTTCTTTCTATTTATGAATTTCATATTTTGTTATTTCGCATGTTTCAAATCTGATTTACTCTTTTAAAGATGTGCTATTACACTTCACCTCAAATGACTTTTTCCTTGTCGGACGTTGATAGACAATCAGCGATCTTGCTAGAAATTTCTCCTTGATGTGATATTATATTTCTGAAATCAAATACAAAATCCTTTCGGTAATATTCGACATACGAAATTTCACCATCCTTGTTAGGTATTTTATAGATGTGATATTATTTTTCTGAAATCAAATACAAAATCCTTTCGGTAATATTCGACATACGAAATTTCACCATCCTTGCTAGGTATTTTAATGATGTGATATTATTTTTCTGAAATCAAATACAAAATCCTTTCGGTAATATTCGACATACGAAATTTCACCATCCTTGTTTGGTATTTTAAGATGTGATATTATTTTTCTGAAATCAAATACAAAATCCTTTCGGTAATATTCGATATACGAAATTTCACCATCCTTGCTAGGTATTTTAATAGATGTGATATTATTTTTCTGAAATCAAATACAAAATCCTTTCGGTAATATTCGACATACGAAATTTCACCATCCTTGTTTGGTATTTTAAGATGTGATATTATTTTTCTGAAATCAAATACAAAATCCTTTCGAAAATATTCGACATACGAAATTTCACCATCCTTGTTTGGTATTTTAAGATGTGATATTATTTTTCTGAAATCAAATACAAAATCCTTTCGGTAATATTCGATATACGAAATTTCACCATCCTTGCTAGGTATTTTAATAGATGTGATATTATTTTTCTGAAATCAAATACAAAATCCTTTCGGTAATATTCGACATACGAAATTTCACCATCCTTGTTAGGTATTTTAATAGATGTGATATTATTTTTCTGAAATCAAATAGAAAATCCTTTCGGTAATATTCTATATACGAAATTTCACCATCCTTGTTAGGTATTTTAATAGATGTGATATTATTTTTCTGAAATCAAATACAAAATCCTTTCGGTAATATTCGATATACGAAATTTCACCATCCTTGTTAGGTATTTTAATAGATGTGATATTATTTTTCTGAAATCAAATAGAAAATCCTTTCGGTAATATTCTATATACGAAATTTCACCATCCTTGTTAGGTATTTTAAGATATTATTTTTCTGAAATCAAATAGAAAATCCTTTCGGTAATATTCGACATACGAAATTTCACCATCCTTGTTAGGTATTTTAATAGATGTGATATTATTTTTCTGAAATCAAATAGAAAATCCTTTCGGTAATATTCGATATACGAAATTTCACCATCCTTGTTAGGTATTTTAATAGATGTGATATTATTTTTCTGAAATCAAATAGAAAATCCTTTCGGTAATATTCGACATACGAAATTTCACCATCCTTGTTTGGTATTTTAAGATGTGATATTATTTTTCTGAAATCAAATACAAAATCCTTTCGGTAATATTCGACATACGAAATTTCACCATCCTTGTTTGGTATTTTAATAGATGTGATATTATTTTTCTGAAATCAAATACAAAATCCTTTCGGTAATATTCGACATACGAAATTTCACCATCCTTGTTAGGTATTTTAATAGATGTGATATTATTTTTCTGAAATCAAATACAAAATCCTTTCGGTAATATTCGACATACGAAATTTCACCATCCTTGTTTGGTAATAGATGTGATATTATTTTTCTGAAATCAAATAGAAAATCCTTTCGGTAATATTCGACATACGAAATTTCACCATCCTTGTTAGGTATTTTAATAGATGTGATATTATTTTTCTGAAATCAAATAGAAAATCCTTTCGGTAATATTCGACATACGAAATTTCACCATCCTTGTTTGGTATTTTAATAGATGTGATATTATTTTTCTGAAATCAAATAGAAAATCCTTTCGGTAATATTCGACATACGAAATTTCACCATCCTTGTTTGGTATTTTAATAGATGTGATATTATTTTTCTGAAATCAAATACAAAATCCTTTCGGTAATATTCGACATACGAAATTTCACCATCCTTGTTAGGTATTTTAATAGATGTGATATTATTTTTCTGAAATCAAATAGAAAATCCTTTCGGTAATATTCGACATACGAAATTTCACCATCCTTGTTTGGTATTTTAATAGATGTGATATTATTTTTCGAAATTGAAATCACCATCCTTGTTGATATTATTTTTCTGAAATCAAATACAAAATCCTTTCGGTAATATTCGAAATACGAAATTTCACCATCCTTGTTAGGTATTTTAATAGATGTGATATTATTTTTCTGAAATCAAATAGAAAATCCTTTCGGTAATATTCGACATACGAAATTTCACCATCCTTGTTTGGTATTTTAATAGATGTGATATTATTTTTCTGAAATCAAATAGAAAATCCTTATCTTCCGGTAATATTCGACATACGAAATTTCACCATCCTTGTTTGGTATTTTAATAGATGTGATATTATTTTTCTGAAATCAAATACAAAATCCTTTCGGTAATATTCGACATACGAAATTTCACCATCCTTGTTAGGTATTTTAATAGATGTGATATTATTTTTCTGAAATCAAATACAAAATCCTTTCGGTAATATTCGACATACGAAATTTCACCATCTTTGTTTGGTATTTTAATGATGTGATATTATTTTTCTGAAATCAAATACAAAATCCTTTCGGTAATATTCGACATACGAAATTTCGATAGATGTGATATTATTTTTCTGAAATCAAATACAAAATCCTTTCGGTAATATTCGATATACGAAATTTCACCATCCTTGTTTGGTATTTTAAGATGTGATATTATTTTTCTGAAATCAAATACAAAATCCTTATTTTCCGGTAATATTCGACATACGAAATTTTACCATCCTTGTTAGGTATTTTAATAGATGTGATATTATTTTTCTGAAATCAAATACAAAATCCTTTCGGTAATATTCGATATACGAAATTTCACCATCCTTGTTAGGTATTTTAATAGATGTGATATTATTTTTCTGAAATCAAATACAAAATCCTTTCGGTAATATTCGACATACGAAATTTCACCATCCTTGTTAGGTATTTTAATAGATGTGATATTATTTTTCTGAAATCAAATACAAAATCCTTTCGGTAATATTCGACATACGAAATTTCACCATCTTTGTTTGGTATTTTAATAGATGTGATATTATTTTTCTGAAATCAAATACAAAATCCTTTCGGTAATATTCGACATACGAAATTTCACCATCCTTGTTTGGTATTTTAATAGATGTGATATTATTTTTCTGAAATCAAATACAAAATCCTTTCGGTAATATTCGACATACGAAATTTCACCATCCTTGTTAGGTATTTTAATAGATGTGATATTATTTTTCTGAAATCAAATACAAAATCCTTTCGGTAATATTCGACATACGAAATTTCACCATCCTTGTTTGGTATTTTAATAGATGTGATATTATTTTTCTGAAATCAAATACAAAATCCTTCCGGTAATATTCGACATACGAAATTTCACCATCCTTGTTTGGTATTTTAATAGATGTGATATTATTTTTCTGAAATCAAATACAAAATCCTTTCGGTAATATTCGACATACGAAATTTCACCATCCATGTTTGGTATTTTAATAGATGTGATATTATTTTTCTGAAATCAAATACAAAATCCTTTCGGTAATAGTCGACATACGAAATTTCACCATTCTTGTTAGGTATTTTAATAGAAATGGGTATGGGCCATGTGAACTTAGCCACGCCAAATTCTTTTGCATTTCTTAAAAAAAATTTACTGCGCTATAAGCCCTCTACACATCCAGAATATAATTCTATTTGTTTGGCATTCTTACCGCTAACAGTTCGACATAGAACATAAATCTTACATAATATTATACCTAGTA